>JACERP010000220.1:35000-162765 GCA_014080715.1 Scenedesmus sp. NREL 46B-D3
AAATGAACACGCGTGTCAACACGTGACAGAGTGAAGGTAAGCACACAACACAACAGGTTGTGTCCATCCAGATACATGCAAAGACTCTCACATATTCAGAAACAAACTGAACCTCTCACATATCCAGATACAAACCAAACCTATACATACGGTAAACCGACTCACAACATGGTGCTGTGCCCAGCGACTGCCTGATGACAGGACATAAGATGTAGCAAGCAGCTAGTAGCTGGCTTCCGCAATTTGCTGACAGCACCACTCCCGCCTCATACACCACTGTATCATCATCAGATTACCCATTCAAGCCATAGCAGCAACGCCATCGGCCCCGCATATACACCACTGTGGTGGCTGGCGTCAATCAAGGTGTTGCGTTTTGTATCTGATGATATCTGGGGCAGTTCTGGAAGATGTCGGATGGTGTCACCGTGTATTGCTGCTTTTCTTGTCAAGACTTGGGATGTGCGCAATGCATGCAAACATTCTGGAGCAGTGCTCCCTCCTCTTTCCGCCCCGGTGGGGCGCGGGGCCGATGGAGCTGATGCTATGGCTTGAATGGGTGATATGATGATGATGATGATGTAGTGGCTGGCTAGCCACCCAGCTACCCCTCCAGGCCCTTTGGGCGCCTGTACAGCCGCAGCAGCAGCGAGCTTGCCACTACTGACACGCTGCTCGCAGCCATCGCCACAGCAGCAATCCAGGGCGGCATCAGCTGGTGACTGATGGGGTACAGCACGCCAGCAGCGACGGGGATGGCAAGCACGTTGTAGCCGAAGGCCCACATGAAGTTGAGCTGCATGCGGCGGAAGGCCCTGCAGACGGAAAAGAAACAGATCAATTCAACAGTAACAATGGCATGAGTGACAGCACCAGAATCACCGATCAGCACAACGCCCTAAGGTACCAAGCTGGCTGCTGTTTTGCAGGAATAGGCTGTAACAGCGCCGGGCACACTTCTCACATAATGGCTATCACTGTTTTCAAACAAGCAACAGCAACCCTCACGGTACGACAACACGTGTACGGAACCTAGGGCGCGTGTGCTGCTGTCATGCCGCAGTCAATGCAACCGTGCTCTTACCTCCTGCTGATGTCAAAGGCCACCACCACGTCTGACAGGTGGCTCCGCATCAGCACCACATCAGCGGCTTCCATTGCCACGTCAGTGCCAGATCCAATGGCGATGCCGACATCTGCCTCACTGAGCGCCGGGCTGTCATTGATGCCGTCACCAACCATGGCCACAACACACCGCTGCTGCTGCACGCTGCTGCTGCTGCTGGCCTTTCTGCCTGCTGCACCTGCAGACCTGGAGCCAAAGCATTTGGTCAGCCAGAAACCTTTGCTGCTGCTGCTGCTGCTGTTGCTTGCAGGATGCCCAGCAGCAGGCTTGCAGCAGCTGCCAGACCCACCACTGCTGCTGCTGCTGCCTGCTGTTCCTGCCTTGAGCTGCTGCACCATCTCCAACTTTGTTGCAGGCAGGGCCTCTGCCACAACGTGAGTCTCTGGAATACCAAGCTGCACTGCAAGCACCAGCGCAGCACGTCTGCAGCCATGCAGCAGGACACGGCAGTACAGCATGAACATGCTTACACATGCTTTGCCCACACAGCATGCGTTGATGACTTGGATCACCTGACTGAGCTGCAGGCAGGAGTGCAGCATGCCTGCAAGCAGCAGTACGGCAAAACAAACAGGGCAGGATTGCAAGGCACACACATGTTACTCAACGGCAGGGGGAACACCAAAGGCAGCTGCCTGCTTGCTGTGCGGACAAGGCAGTGTGTAAGCATGTATAGCGGCGTGTATGCAGGCACAGCAAGCAGACAGGTCCAACGGTGCAGGTGACAGGGGTCGCAGCATGCGCAACATCACGTTGTTACTGTTCTCTAGTACGATTTGCCCAGCTGTGCATGCTGCGCTGCTTGTCCCACTGGACAGCGTCAAGCTCCTCATGTTCTACGTTGTCACCCACTACTAAAAAGGGAAACCCCAACAACACACACCTGCTGTGACCTGTCCAGCACTGCATGCCCCGCTGCTTTCCGCTGCTTTCCTCAACAAACAGGACGGAACCTTCCAAACATGTCCCGACACACAGGCACCCCAACATCTACACACCTGCTATCGCCGGTGATCATCCAGCACTGCATGCCCCGCTGCTGCAGCGCCGCAAGCACCGCCGGCGCCTCAGGCTTGATCTGGTCTGCCACCGCCAACAGCGCTGCAACACTGCCGCCGACAGCAGCAAGCATCACGGTGGCCCCCTGGCCCTCCAGCTGAGCCTTCTTCTGCCGCACTGCTGCCGACAGCTGAACCCCGCACTCCTCTAGCCAGGCGAGGTTGCCGATCACGACATCCACAGCAGCAGCAGCAGCAGCAGCAGCAGCAGCGGCAACCGTGCCGCTGTCGCGTTTGTTGCAGCAGCTGCCAGAGCCTGTCGCTGCGCTGTCGCCTGCTGCAGCCCTGCTGTCCGCGTCAGCAGCTGCACTGCCGTTGCAGCAGGAAGGGCTGCCAGCGCCAGCGGCACTCCCGCTGCCGTCGACAACTGCTGCGCTACCAGCAGCAGCAGCAGTGCCAGTTGCAGCTGCAGGCACAAACCTGCAGCTGACACCCCTGCCAGGCTGCGCAGCAAACTCCACCACCCGTCCGCCTGCATCTGTCTCCTGGATGCCCAACGCTGCTACGTGCTGCACCACTGCGCGCGCAAGTGGGTGCTCGCTGCCTGCCTCTACTGCCGCTATCAGCGCCAGCAGAGGGCGCTGCTGCTCCTGCAGACTGTCGCTGCAGCTGCTGCTGCCGCTGCTGCTGTTGCCAAGTGCTTGTGTTGCCTTTGCCGCGCAGCAGCTGCTAGTGCCGTTGCTGCTGTGTTGCTGCTGCTGCTGCTGCTGCGTGTCTTGCAGATCAACTGGCATGCCATCAGATACAAACACCACCTGCTGGACTGTGGGCTTGCCGGTGGTGAGTGTGCCTGTCTTATCAAAGACCACTACCTTCGTCCTGCAGACAAGTAGCAGCAGCAGCACCACCGGTGAAGGTTGCCAACAATAGTAGACCGGACATTGGTGGAGTACAGACAGCTGCTGCTGCATAGCGCTGCTGCAAGTGACGCCATGATGCAGCACGCGACGGCACACAGCAACACACCACACAGCAAACACAGACCAAGCTATGCAGCACGCACCACACAGCACTGTGCAGCGCAGCACCCAGCACCCTAGGGGAAGCTGCAATGTGCTGCTGCCCATGATCAGCACGCCCAGCCTTGCGGCTGCACCACCAAGCAACACCGCACCTTGCCCAACCCAGATGCACAGCAGCAGCCCCCAGTCAGCACAGCGCCCGCACCTACCTGTGGGCGAGCTCCAGCGTGCTGCCGCCCTTGATCAGCACCCCGAGCCTGGCCGCAACACCCGTTGCCACCATCACCACGGTAGGCGTCGCAAGCCCGAGCGCACACGGGCATGCGATCACCAGCACAGCCACCATGTGCAGCAGCGCCAGCAGGAAGGGGCTGGTGCCTGGTGGCAGCGCTGCCGGGTCGAGCCTGCCACTCAGCCCGAGGCACAGCCACGTTGCAAAGGTAGCAGTGGCGAGCGTCACCACAGTCGGCACGAACCAGGAAGCTATTGTGTCTGCCAGTGCCTGCGGAGAAGTGGAACGAAGTTTGCAGCGGAGTGTACAGCGGGTGCAAGAATGCAGCTGTGATGAAGTGCACAAATAGGAGGAGCGGCTGATAAGCAGTGCATGATGTTGCACATATGGTAAGTGTGCCGCACAAACACACGGGCAATACTTGTGCAGTGGTTGCACTGGTTTGTGCGGTACTTGTCATTTGTCACTCAGCTACAATGTCGCTCCCTAGAGTAACAGCCGACCGAGTGCTCAGAGCTCTGCTCTGACCTCGTACTGGGCAAGGCCCAAAGACAGTATGCAGGTGGTTACAACAGTACGTTTGTGCGCGGGACAGCCAAAGCTAGCAATTGAGGCCGTCCATCACCAAGAGCAGCTTGGTGTGCCCCAAGGTGGAGCCACACCGCACCAATTTTAAGCTGCTCCAGCAGCTTGGTGTGCCCCAAGGTGGAGCCTTACAGGAGCAACTTCAAGCTGCTCCTCAGCTGCGGCAGCTGCGCGCTGCGCTGCCCTAGTCGCCCTACCCTAGTCGGCCTCTGAGCCAAGATCGAACGTGCAAACCCGATAGCTGGCGGATTGAGCAGGCAAACGGCACCACAGACGACTAAGCAAGGCACAATCACAGAACTGGCCTCAACTACTAGACTATGTAAGCCAGCAGCAGCCTAGCTGCATGCACTGACCGCCCAAGATATCACAAATAAGGGCAGCAGCGACACACCGCACTAGCAGGCTGCTGCTACCAGCAGCCTGCTAATTTACACCTTCAACCCCTGCAATCCCAGGTGCCGGGTGCTTATGTTCCGATATCGTGCCAAGCTGCCTTTGTCTACAGAGTACTCAGACAAAAGCATTATTTTTCAGACGTGTTCACCTGGGATGAACCGACACAGACCGCACAAAGCAGTGTAGCCGCTACATGAGCAGGGCACACGTGATCGCATGATCTGTATTACAACTGCAACCCGCTGACAGCAGCAGCAGCAGCAGCAGCAGCTCGCGCAGCCCACCTGGATAGGAGCCTTGTGTGCCTGCGCCGCGGCCACCAGCCGCACAATGCTCGACAGCGTCGTGTCTGCGCCCACGCGGGTTGCCTGGATGTGCATCAGCCCCGTGCCATTCACGGTGCCCCCAATGACGCCGTCACCTGGCCTCTTTGTCACCGGCATCGCCTCACCAGTCAGCATGGACTCGTCGACTGCAGGGCGGCCAGGAAGGTGATGCAGCAAACACGCGCGAGGGGCATGGCGTAGCATGGGTAGTATCACAGACTGACCTCTGCGCAGTGTGTTGTCAACTACGTCATGCAGTCCGCAACTGCGGTGCGGACGTTAGCTAGCAACAAGATTAGGCGGGTTTACTCCCCAGGCTCATGAAAGTTTAAAAGCCGCGGTACGCAGTGGCATGCCAATGCAAGTTGTGAGCGGTTGTAGGATGTGCTCACGTAGCTGCAGACAGCGCACCTGCTGAGGTTCCATGCACGACAGCGCCGTCGGCAGGCACCGTGGACCCCGGCGCCACCCGCAGCACATCGCCGATCTGCAGCAGCATGCAGGGAGCA
Source organism: Scenedesmus sp. NREL 46B-D3 (assembly GCA_014080715.1). Classification (NCBI taxonomy): domain Eukaryota; kingdom Viridiplantae; phylum Chlorophyta; class Chlorophyceae; order Sphaeropleales; family Scenedesmaceae; genus Scenedesmus; species Scenedesmus sp. NREL 46B-D3. The sequence goes on from JACERP010000220.1 coordinate 40,198, forward strand.
GGCAGCAGGCAGCGCAGCAGCAGCGCAGCTGTGACTGGTCGTACAATCCTCGGCAAGGCCTGGCTACACGGAGCTGCATCTTGATCTCAACAGAGCAGAGAGCAGACAGCATATGCGGCAGTATGGTGCATGGCTATTGTGCACACCTCAGACGACATAGGGCAGTACGATGCACAGCGCATGTGCACACTTCCAACGGCACATATCAGATCCTGTGCTATGTCACCTGCCACCTAATACATAGGTTCCAGCTGAAGCAAGGACCCTGAAAAACAAGACACACTTCAAGCCACATGTAGAACATGGCTGTGTGTGTTGCTGTGCTGGCTGCACCCACCTGCACCAGCTCTGCAGGAATCTCCCTGGCCGCAGCGACAGCCTCCCCATCCGGGCCCAGCGTCAGCAACACTGCACTTTTGGCTCCCAGGCGCAGCAAGCCCCGCACAGCGTCACTCGTTCGCGCCTTGGCCTTCGCCTCTATGTACTTCCCGGCACACACAAACACCAGGATCAGCACGCTGCTCTCAAAGTACACGTGCCCTTGGTAGCCGGCATCTGCTGCTGCGAGGGCCATGGAGAAGAGGGAGTCGGCGAAAGCTGCGGTGGTGCCGAGGGCGACAAGCAGGCCCATGTTTGCGGAGCCGTACTTGAGGCCGTGCCAGGCTTGTCTGTAGAAGGGCCCCCCAACGAGCACCTGCGGCAGCAGCAGCATGGGTGGGTGCCAGAGCGTACGGGGTGAGCAGGTGTGGCACAGACCATGGCGCTCACGCAGCACAAACAACCGCACCTGCTCACACCGCACCAGCCGTCAGCAAGCATTGCTGCTGCTGCCGTCTTACACAAGCAAGCACCTGGTGCCACGACCCTGGGCGTCACTGTACACACTGGCCGCAAGCGCTGCCACGTCCATCCACACCAGCCACAGGCCCCAGACCGACTTTTGCCCATGCTGCTGGCACCTCCGTATACCCAGCCCCCACAGATGGCTTGGCATGTACACAAGCGGCATGCCCACAAGGGCAAACGGCCAGGCCACCGGAGTATGCATAGCACACCCATGTACTGCAGCACCAACGATGACAGTTTGTGGGCGGTCACATTCCATTACGCACACTGATGGGCTCAGCAGTCCCCAGCGCACCTGCACAGCAGCTGCCAGCAGCGCCTCCACCACCCATACCAGGGGCAGGCCGCCGACCACCTTTGGCCCGCGTGCCCACCACGCCATGCCCAACCCAGGCAGCATGCTCGACATGCCCACAAGCGCAACGGGCAGGGCAAGCACGCTGCCAAGCAGCAGCCTGTTGCGCCACACGCGCGCCTCACGCTCCATCAGGCCACTGGGACCACCTAAACAGCAGAGTGAAGCACACGCGAGCTGAGTCAGACACACAGACAGACAGGCGGGCAGGCGGGCAGGCAGGCAGGCAGGCATCCTGCCAGCTGCTTGCTCGCAGCTGTGCATCAGGCGCGCCCCTGCCCCTCACCTGCCATGTCGCCAAGGCCATGCTCTGCCAATGCAGCCTCAAAGCCGACAGCCTCAACCGCCTCCAGGACGTCGCGCGGGCCGGTGGGGCCGGCTGCGTCATACGTCACGGCCGCCTGCTGAGTCAGCAGGCTCACAGACACTGAGTGCACTCCGGGGAGCTGCGTGTGCAGCACGGCAGACACAGCCAGGGCGGCCCTGGCGGTCAGCACAACACGCGAACATGCACAGCAGGGGGCGCTGTGCAAAAACGTATGCAACACAGGATCGCCCCATACTGCTCTATAAAGATGAGGCTGACCTGCTCGCTCTTTCGACGATACTGTGCCGCGTGTGAGCACTCTCAGCACCCAAAGACAGCTAGAGCAGAGCCACAGAAATACACACGTTGCGCATACAGAACAGCTGTAAACGGCTTCTGCCCTCAAAGACACGAGGCGAAGCCATGCAGCACGCGCGCACTCATCGTACTCTGTCTCTCACCCTCCTCACTGCCTCCTCCACGCTGCCCACACAGCTGGCGCAGCTCATGCCGCCAACTGTCAACTGCAGCGTCTCCTGCCGACCAGCAGCATCACTTGCTGCCCAATCCTCATCACCTTCTGCTGCTGCTGCTGCTGCTGCTGCACCAGAGCCCTTCCTAGCCAGCTGCTGCAGCTGCAGCAGCCTTGCAGGATAGCCCAGGTCATCTGCTGCTTCTGCCACTGCTTCCGCGCTGGTCAAACTCTGGTCGAACGTGACCGTCAGGCTGCCAGTCAAGAAGTTGGCAGTGGCAGCTGTTATGCCATGCTGCTTCAGCAGGCCGCCTTCGAGTGCTGAAACGCAGCTGCCGCAGCTCATGCCGCTGACTTCGTACGTGGCTGTTGCTGGTCTGCTTGGCTGCACGGCAGCACCGTCAGCAGCAGCTCCTGCAGCACCCGCAGGTGCTGGTGCTACGGTGATCGCCAGGTGCTCCTGCTGCTGCTTAGGGGCCTTAGCAGGAGACAGCGACGGCAGCAAGTCCCTTGCCTGCTGCTGCTGTTGCTGCCGCTTCACAGGAGATGGGCAGCCCCGGCTGGATACGCGCGCTGAACTCGGTGCGTTGGCTAACAAGCTACCCAGTTGCGCTGCTGGACTGTCCGCCCTTGCTGCCAGCTCGTCGTATGAGCTGCTAGGCGAGCGTCCAAGCAGCACTGAACCATGCTGCACTGCTGCTGCTGTGCCTGCTGCGCTGCTGCTGGTGCTGGGTGAGCCAGATGTGAACAGCAATTGGTAGGATTCAAGCAGCGCTGATACCTGCGGCTGTGCTGCGCCGGCTGCGCGCGGCAGCATGACTTCTAGCGTGGCTGTAACCCAATCAACTCGCACAGCTGCAGAGGCAAGCAGAGCAGTGCGACTGCAGCTCAGATCAGGGCAATGGACGTGGAGTGCTTGACCTGTCCCTGCACTTTTACAGTAGCCTGATCCCGCATTGACGAAATTTCCCCGCCGTGACGGCAATCATATCATACTGCATGTATGAGCTAAAAGATCCCTATCGAACACTTGCTGTAGTAGGACCAGAGGAAAGTGCCATACGCAGTGCTTATGCTGTGCTGCTGCTTTGAATTGGCGCTGTGCATGCTCACCTATAACCTGCAGCTGCTGATCCTGCAAGAGCACTGTTGCTGCTGCCAGTGCCCTGCCGCTGTCCAATGCATTCCTGTCTGCTGCGCGGTAGCACAGCGCTGCTGCTGGCTGGGAAAGCTGCTTTACTAGCTGGCGAGCCTGCAGGACATCAGCAAGGCAGCGTGCAAACAAATGTGCTCATTTGCGGTGTCAGCAAGCTGAGCACTTGTCAAGTAGCTCTGGTTAAGACGCATGTTGAAGCAGCTATGCTTAAAGAGCAGGGCTGAGGCTACACCGCTGCATGCACCGCCTGTTGGGTTGCAGGACAACAGCAGCAGCACTGCAGTCACACGGCCAGCTATGTGCAGCACGTGTACCAATCATGGGCTGCCTACGCACTGCCAAACCCACCTGTTCAAGTGCTTCTTTTCCATTGCATGAGCAGCCGCTGCATTGGCATACGCACAGAGACAGCGCAGGGGTGCTGCTGCCTCTGACCAGTAAGTGCGAGCAGGTGCAGCCGGCACCAGGATCGCCCATGTGACCCGCACAGGGGCAACCATGCACAGTTTCTCCAGCACTTCCATTGCTGCAGCAACCCTGATTGCTATGGCCGGCAAGCAGAGGCTCCCGCAACTCAGCGTCCATCTTGTACTCCCTGTCGAGCTTATGCTGCAACTCTATCAAGCATCGCACACCAACATCAACACACGTGAGATTTTTTTCATGGAAGGACGCATGTAAAGGGAACACGGTTTCCGCGCAGGAACAGGAGCAGCAGCACAAGCATCTGCTGCAGCAGGGTTATGCAGAGGACATTACAGTGGTGCGGGGCAAACGACAACCGTAGCGTTGCCCAGGAACAGCAAATTTTTATAAGAAGCAGGATGCTTGTAGAGTATAGCCTTGTACGGCTTCGTTCTGAAGGGAGCCCAAGAAATTAGGGTTCACCAGGCTGGTGCCCCACCCACCAGGCACCTGCTCAATAGTGACGTATCTGTCCATCTCCAGAGATGCTCTCTCATCATGACAACTAAAAGAGACCATAATACCCTGGGAGTAGATTTACACCACGCCATCTCAGGCTCATCAGGCTCACTGAGGGCGTAGGGAAACCCCAAACACGGGACATGCCTGTCACATTTGCAGCTGTCAAACTTTGCCATGTTGCTTCACCTGGTCTCATCATCATCATCATCATCATCATCATCATCATCATCATCATCATCATCATCATCATCATCATCATCATCATCATCATCATTCATCATCATCATCATCATCATCCATCATCATCATCATCATCATCATCATCATCATCATCATCATCATCATCATCATCATCATCATCATCATCATATCATCATCATCATCATCATCATCATCATCATCATCATCCATCATCATCATCATCATCATCATCATCATCATCATCATCATCATCATCATCATCATCATCATCATCATCATCATCATCATCATGTTACCCATTCAGTTAATTCACCTGGTCTGTAAAGACAGTCATTGGTTATGCTGAAAACATGAAGCTGTATGCTCTTTCTGAAGGTCGCATAAGTGAGTGGGTGTTGGTACAGGCCATGCTGCCCCACTTTGAAAGGTTCACTCCAGGTCGTCACGACCGCAGTGCTGCGCGGCCTGCCAGTGCAGTGCATGTGCAGTCTGCCTGTACATTGCAGTGGTCATGTACTATCTGTCAGTGCCTTCGCCACAGAAAATTCCACATTGGTTGAAAACTCATTGCCATGCAGGCAATATCACCTCCATCAGCGGCGCCCGATTGTAAGCAGACCCTGGGAACAGCAGGCAGTACTACAGCGTGCTGTACCGTTTGCTAGCACCGCGCAGCGCTTGGCAGCCGACCACCAAATTCACGTTTGGAGTTGTACAAATCGTAAAGAAGGCTGCATCAGGGGGGCCGGGTGTCCCTGCTTTCCCTTGCTTCGCTTTCTTTGGCTGGCTTACAGTGCTGCTGCTTACCGTACTCGCATCGGTATTATAGAACTGTAAGTAACAGGACACAGCAAGAAATCTGTCCCAAAATCCCCTGAATCAGATATCCCATATACATAAAAAAAACATGGTGACCCACTGTTCATACGTATAAAAAAAGGTTGGAGGATTATACATCCTTGTTTCGTTTTTCCATTTATAATTATTTATATTCAGGTTGGTTCTGGTTGATTTATTAGTTGTGTCAAACATTTCTTCTGTCCAAACTTCTGCGTGTAAATGCTATGCATCTTCAGAAGGCGCACTAATGTGGCCGGCTTGACCGGTTTTTACTTGGGAGTTGAGGACAACGAGGCACCGCCAGGCCACCATGCGACAGACTTGTACCTACAAGGCTCGCTCTGTCTTGCCTGTGTAAGGCTGCTTTTTAGCTGAGACTTCTAGATTTTTAGTAGCTCCGATTCTTGTGAGTTTTTGTGCAACAAATCAAGGCAAAACGTACATGTGGCAGTGTGCAGCTGCAGGCTCAGCTGGATTTGAGGCGTGGCCGCAGTGCGGCATGTGGAATGCCACTAGCATAACAATGTGCTGATGCAGTGCAAAGGACCAAGGACTGTCGCCCAGGACCTCGCAAACAACTTACTCTTTCTCGGGAGTCCCGAAAACGGCCCGAGTGTTTGTAGGCAACTGAGCACCAGAGTTGTTGTCCCTGCAGTACTGTTGCCCACAACGTCGATCCTGCGTAATTGTCCGCGCAGAACTTCTGCCGCATCTACAATACTTGCAGGTCGTTGTTGCTGTGTGGGAGGGGGCATCTGCGTGCCTCATCTGTGCACCAGCGTGGTTGAGGTTCAGCGGTGGTCTCGTGTGGCCGGCCACAAGGCTTCGGCCTGTGTCATCATCGATCTCTTTCCCCAGCTCTCAGGCCAAATTAAACGTGGCTGAGCAAGATGGCGACCAACACCAGCAAGAAGAGGAAGGTGAGCACTGTGGCCGCCTGCCTTTGCTGCTCTTCAGCAGCGCATGCGGGCTACCTGCTGCAGCAACCGTCAACTTGGCTGTTGAAGTATGGGTATGCTCTGTGATCGCGGCGCAGTGCTGTATGGTGCGCCAAGCGCTGGTGCTGCAGCTGGCTCAAAGATGGCAGGCTTTGCAGGCCAGAACAGCTGACATGATGGATTCGCTTCTTTTCGGCGGTCGCCAGCAGTTCAACGGAATCATGTGACGCATGTAGGGCTCGCACAGGCACGCCTTACTCATGTGCTTCGACACCTGCTGCTCTGCACTGCTACTGCTGTCCTGGTGCACTGCAGTTCATCGCCGATGGCGTGTTCTTCGCCGAGCTGAACGAGCTGCTGACTCGTGAGCTGGCAGAGGATGGCTACTCTGGTGTGGAGGTCCGTGTGACCCCCATGCGCACTGAGATCATCATCCGCGCCACCAGGACACAGAACGTGCTGGGTAAGCAGCCCTCAGCAGCAATCGCCACCGCAGAGGATGGAGCAGCAAGGTGTGAAGCACTAGGAGCAAATACCTAAGCATCACAGCAATGCAATGAGGGCGTCATTTGCAATGCGTGAAGATGCTGGCATCGGGCAAGCAGCTGTTGGTACAGCAACGCCCACAAATACGGCTGCGTTTACTTGTTAGTGCATTTGAAATGGCAGCAGTAGATCCATGTCGCTGGCACCGGCCAGAGCTACTGCACACGGACTGTCACATTCTGCACACCGCCGTGCACAGCAGAGCACTGCCACTGCCTGCACACGTGCACCTCGCCAGGCATCTGTATGCTGTCCCTCTGTACAGCTACGCACCAACCTGGTTGCTTGCTGTTGTCGCCCTTGCACGATGCACCCTACAGGCGAGAAGGGCCGTCGCATCCGCGAGCTGACATCTGCCGTTCAGAAGCGCTTCAACTTCCCTCCGGAGACCGTGGAGCTGTATGCAGAGAAGGTGGCAAACCGCGGCTTGTGCGCTGTGGCCCAGGCTGAGTCCCTGCGCTACAAGCTGCTGGGTGGCCTTGCCGTGCGTAGGTGGGTGTCTTTCTGAGCTGGCACAGGGTTTAGCGCCGTGGCATGCTTTCTACATGATGTGGTCGTGGTAGTGCACATGCAGCTGGAAAATTGAACAGCGATGTGAGTGTGTAGTGAAGAATGTTTTCATTGCTGCATATTTGGCGGTAATGTTGCTGGTGTCCAGTCCCTTCTGTAGGCACAAGTAATGCATGTGTTGTTCAGCTGTGCTGAAGCCACACTCCTGTCGTGCAGTGCATGGCGTTCTTTGAGGACACAATGTTTTAACCCGTTTATTCCTTGTTGTTTGCCGCTCCTGCAGGGCTTGCTATGGTGTGCTGCGCTTTGTCATGGAGAGCGGTGCCAAGGGTTGTGAGGTCATTGTCTCCGGCAAGCTGCGTGCTCAGCGTGCTAAGTCCATGAAGTTCAAGGTGCGGTTGAGGCACAGCGGCAGCAGCAGCAGCAGCTAGTCTGGTTGCAGCTGGGTGCGCAGTCCATGCGCTCATGCGACAGCCAGGCACAGCAGCAGCAACAGCAGGGGGTGATATGTTTGCCCAGCAGGGTGCCAGCAGGGTGCTGGCTTTAGGAAGCTCAAGATGAGGGCCAGGCGCAACAGCAGCAGCAGCAAGTTATAGGGTCCTTCCAGAGGCTTATAGCAGCAGCTGCTGCCAAGCAAACTTTGCATCCCTCATTAACCTGAACCTCCCCGCCGTGTGCCTTTTGCTGGTGCTTGCAGGATGGCTACATGGTTTCTTCTGGTGATCCCACTCGTGTGTACCTGGACTCTGCAGTGCGCCACGTCATGCTGCGCCAGGGTGTCCTTGGTATCAAGGTGGGCCCGGGAGCACAGGAGCAGGGTGGCACTGTAGCTATGTTTCTTCTGCTGCTGAGTGTTGGTCAGGAGCACATGTTTCTGCAGGCGTTGGCGACAGTCCAACAACCGGTCTGCGTGCAGCACCTGCCTGCGCAGCGAATGTTACCCGTAGTCAATATCATGTACATGCTGACGCATTGCTGCCTGGGCTGGCGCTGCTTAGTGGATGTTGTCTGATTGCTGCAGGTCAAGATCATGAAGGACTGGGATCCCACTGGCCGCCAGGGCCCCAAGATGCCCATGCCAGATGTCATCAAGGTGCATGAGCCAAAGGAGGAGGAGGTGTATGCAGGCGACAAGCCTTTCGTGGGCAAGGACGAGGCTGCAATGGCCTAAGCCATGGCTCATGCCGTGAATTCAGGCTATGAACCTCGGCTTTGCTCACTATGCAAAGCTCTTTTAATGCATGGTCCAGCGGCAGGCGCCTGTACGCCTGGCATCAGTTGCTGCGTGTGGCATTTGCCAGCAGGCGGGCTGGTGTCAGGTGGTGTCTGAGGCATGAGGGTTGGCTGAAGAGCAACTGAAAGTTGTTGCCCTAAAAGGCGGCCGCATTCTGTGCTGGTGTTCCCGGCTTGCTGTGCCTGGCCGCAGTTGAGTTGTGGAGTCAGCAGCAGGATGATACACAAGTGTAACTGTCAGTCAAGTCACGTATCTTCTTGGCTGCCAGCAGGATATCTGGCTGTCTTATCCTAGAAGAGCTGTATTGGCTGGTGTCAAGAAGAAGCATCAATCTAACGCTCGGTGTGACTGGGGCAGTGCAGCAGACAGTTGGTTGACAACAATTGTACAGGAGCGAGCATGCATTGCTTGCAGCTACTCAGTGTCCAATCTCTAATGTTGGCGCTACGAGCATTCGTGCATCTTCAATTATGACAGGAAGTGCAGCAGTCAACAGCCAAGTCATATCAACTTGCTGTTCTGGGAATTGCAGCATAGTTGCAGCCACCATTAAAAGTTTGGTCACCTCAGCAATCATACCATTGTCAGCTACTTGCAGTGTTTCGACCACCCTGCCCTGCTCATTCAAGGATGATTGTGCTATGGAATGCATGCATCTAGCAAACCCTTTACAAGGATGAGCATGCATTAGAGGAAGCAACCCCATGGCACTCACACACGAGGTCAACAGCTGATCGCTTCAAAAATTCCGGTAGCCTTGTTCTACACGCTTAAGCTAATTCAAGTGATTGTCGCATGAAGACGTGGACGTGTTGGTACCGGTAGTGACCTTGGTGGGCGCGTCGTGAGTAACAACGCGTCGTGCGTTGCCACCAAGAAACATCACGCATTGGTATCAAAAACATTTGCATTTACTTTTAAAGATCTGCTGAAATTCTTTGTGTAGCTGGACAAGCGGACCGGCGAGCACTAGCAACGCACTCCAAACCCTGCTGAGCGTCATTTGGCACTGTTTGGTTGGCAGGGGTGCCAATTGCGGCAACGCGCGCTCGAAGGGTGGCTTCTGCTGTCGTATTGGGCAGGTGAAATGCCCCTGTGATGAATTGAGGTCACTGCAGGACTCAACACACCTGACATTCGACAGCCTGGGATTGGCAGCACGAATGAATCAGCCACCCCCCCCTGGGCCACCTTTTGCGGGACCACATCCCCCGCAAGGCTACATTGGCCCGGAGTTCCCCGGGGGATTCCCTGGGGGAGTGGGCCCAGAGTTTGGGGGTGTGGGCCTGGAGCGTGTATTTCCCTGCGTCAGACTGCGCGGATTGCCATTTGACGTATCAGAAGATGAGATTAGAATCTTCCTGGTGCGTTGCGGGGCAGCAGGCGTGGCAAACGCATCAGGAAGAGCAGTGCACTCCGCTTGGAAGGCCTAGTATCAGTCTGGATCGCCACAATTGGCATTCCAGCAATGCACATTGATCATATTTAGTAGAACATGGCGTGCGTTGAGCTCCTGCGTGCAGTAAGCAGCAATCGTATCTCAGCTTGGCGCACTGCTGTCAGCGGCCGGCTTACGATTCTATCCTGCAATCGTGCAGGGGTGCGAGCCAGTGGACATTCTCCTAGTCAAGCGGGAGGGCCGCTTTTCTGGTGAGGCGTTCGTGGTGCTGGGCAGCCCTCTGCAGATCCAGATGGCAGTAGACAAGAACAAGAGCTACATGGGCAGGCGATATGTGGAGGTGTTCAGGGCAAAGAAGCTGGTAAGCAGTGAACTCAAGTAGTCCCTGTAATTCACACAGCGGCGCAGTGTGCAGTGGCAGTTGGCTAGTGGTAATTGCAGCAGTGGCCGGCCAGACAGCCCTCTAGCAACCAGCCATCAGCCTGCCAGCCGGCCTTGGCAAACTTCTGACTCGTGCCAGGCAGACCCACTATGGAGTTGGAGCCATGGCTTGTTTTTGCCATCAATGTGTCACCCTACAGCTGCAATGCAGGCAGAGGAATTAACCTCAGCAACTGCAGCGCAGACCACAAGCTGCATGCCAGCAAGATACATGGGAATGGTCAACTGATACCAGCTTGAGCAGCTCAAATGCTTATTTTGAAAGGGAGGCGGTTACAGCAGCAGCAGCAGCAGCAACTCAGTAATGTGCACTCTACAATATACTGCAGCAGTGAGCTCGACTTCTGTGCTGCTTAAGTGGGTTCAACTGCTTGCTTTCTGATGGCCCAACAACCTCTACATACATACTGCCGCTCTGCTGCCTGGATCTTGCAGGACTACTACAAGGCAGTCATGGCAGAAATGTATGTGGATGGGGCAGGCATGCGCAGCGGCGGCGGCGGCGGCGGCGGCGGCGGTTACAACAGGGGCGGCGGCATGCAGTACGGTGGGCAGCACTTTGGAGGTGGCCAGGGCTACAGCAACGGCGGCCGCCCTGCAGAAGCAGCAGGTGCCGGCAATGGCTATGAAGCGGGGCCTAGCAATGTGCTGCGGCTGCGTGGTCTGCCGTTCAGCGCGCAGAAGGAGGACATTGTGCGGTGGTTTGAGGATGTGGCGCCGCTGGCAGTGGACAGGTGAGCAGGGGATGCGCTGCAGCTGCAGCTGCAGCCACTTGAACTCAACGCTATCACCATCGGCAACCAGTGCGCGCGTGTGTGCAGTGCCTTTACCTGCTACCCACCTGGCAGCTGCACGGCGTCAGTTGAGAGGCTTCTCAGCACAGCAGAGTTGCATCTTGGTCGTTGCAGCTGTTCCTTGCCAGCTGCGCATTGCTCCACAAGTCGGGGCACCCGCTGCAGGAGTGTGAGTAGGTGGCTGCTGGTGCGCGCTTTGCCGCTGTGCTACACCGGTCAGGGTGCCACTTTCCTGCTTCAAGGATGCAGTTAATGGGCGGATGGACACCTGGCAGTGTTTTCACCAACATTCCCCTGCTGGCTGATTGCTGCTGCTGACTCTGCTGTGTGCCGCATTGCTCCTGTCCACCATCCCTGCTGCAGCGTTCACATCATCACAGACTACGGCAGGCCCACTGGTGTAGCCCTTGTCGAGTTTGGCTCTCCGCAGGACGCCCAGTCTGCAGCAGCCAAGGACAAGCAGATGATGGGCACACGCTACATTGAGGTGTTCCCCAGCAGCAGGGATGAGCTGCAGAGGTACCTGCCAAGGTCCTACTGAGCAGCAGGCGGTGCAGCGCCGTGAGCAGCAGCGCGAGCGGTGCTGACGGCGAAGATGCAGCGGCATCACCAGCTGAGGCGGTTGCCCGACACGCTGTGCCATCAGCAGCTGCCAAGCGAGCAGCAGCAGGTGCTGATGGGTGGGCAGGCACTGCACAAGGCAGCAGACACGCTGCCTAGCCGTGTCAGCTGCAGCTGCACTGCAATTCCTGTGGCTCTTGCTGTTCCTGCAGCTGTGTTGTGGTGGCTTGGACGCTGAAAGCTCAGGCACTTGTTGTCTGGGTGGTCTAGGAGGCTGGGAGGGGTGGGCGGTTGGCAGGGGCGGCGCGTGGTCGTTGTGGGGCATGGCGTGCGGCTGCACAGAACGACCAGCATGCCAAAGGTGCGCGGGAGGGGTAGCGACGCTGAGCTGGTGTCTTGTGTCACGGCTGTCACCTGCTGCAGCGGTTGTGCTGCCGCAGGTATGGTTGCTGCCTCTCATCCAACGTGGTGAGCACAAGTGTGGCTCGGCAGCTGCTGTCGGCTGAAATGGGTGAAAGCGCTGGGGTGCTTTGCGTTCTTTTGCGGGATGATCAATTGCAAGCTCAGCGCAGTTATACAAATGATCTGGTTGGCAGCCCTGCACCTTGCATGTGCTGTATGCTGCAAGTGAGGTGTTTATTCTAATCGAGCGAGTTGTTTGCTTGCCAATAGTCTTGGCTGCACACACAACACGCATTCATGCCGTTGTGCAACTGCTGGTGCTGCAGTGCATGCTTCCTGCAAGCGTGTGTCTGGCAGCTGCAGCATTGGTGTCAGATTGCATTCATGTTCTGGCTGAAGAGCGAAGGCCATGGTCTGAACTGTGCCCCTGCTGCTCTGTTTCAGATCAGATGACTTTGTGGTGGCTGTGCTGCCGTATGCATGCTGACATTGGGCACGCACAGTGCGTGTACTGGTCAAATCAGTACACTGTTCTCAAACACTCGTCTGTGCGTGTGTGGAGTGTATGGCAGTTGCGTGTAGCCTTAAGCACAAACACCAACAGCAGAGCCAGCGTGTTTTTTTTGCTGGTTGCTGTCTGTGCAATGTCATTGCAATGCATTATATACTTAAGCTGTGTCCTGCCGTACCGGTTGCGTGTGGTTCTGGGCTGCGAGCCACGTTTGCTGACATATCTGCCAGCATCTCTTACAGATGCCAATGCAGCTGCAGCGTTGCATGAGGGGGACCAGGTGCCTCTGCTTGGCTGTTGGGTTAGTGTGCTGCTGCTTGTTACATATCTTGGACACTGTATCTTGGACACTGTTTGCATATGGTGCCAGCATGCAGCAATGCAATGTGCAGGGCACACCATCATGCCCTCTTCGTGTGGTGTTGCAGGAAGCGATGTGTAAAGCCTCCTGACGTCTCCTGCTGTGCAAGTTGATGCAAGTTCATGCTTCAAGCAGCAGGCCACCCCCCTGCAGCGACCCCCAGGGGGTCGCCCCCTGAACCCGACCCAGGGGTGGTTCCATCATCAGCGCGGCTTGAATTTGCAACTCTCAGTCTCAAGGTTGATACCGTAAATGCTTGATATGTCCAAAATTTGCTCTAAGGTCGTTTTGCAGGCTGAGCTGTAGTACTAACTGCTCAACTTCGACTTCGAAAGTAAGAACTGCTGACCACTATGCGGTAGTGCAACTCTCAAAAACGAGAGCCAATAATAATAAATAAAAAACAAGATTATGATGTAATCAACAATTGTTGTGATTGGCATCTCCAGCCGAGTAGTACAAACGGGTCTAATTGCTCGTTGCATACATAATGAATCAGCTTGTCACGTGGAAGCGTTTCTCAATTTTTACGTGCCCGTGCAGGATTTACGGATTGCAAAAATATACATACTTGTTATCAGAATGTCCAGACCAGTGGGGCTGCCTGATCGTCGTGTCTTCTTCAGCCTGCAGCAGCTTGTGTGGATGCAATCCAGGGAGCTAAAGGGGTCTGCCAGGACTGCCGATTTGCCTTCGAACGCCAAGCTGGCCATCTAAAACGTTTTGGATCTGATAATTTCTTGCTAAGGCGGGTGCTGCACGTATGCATACCATATGGCAGAGGCCTGCTGCGGGCTTGGCAGGCCTTTTAAAGTTGCGGACGTGCGTCTAGAGCGGCGTAGTGAGCGCAGCAGGCGTCTGTTGATGCAGTAGCAGCGTTTTACATCTTCAGGACACACGTGCAGTTCATCGTGTGCATGATCTACCTTATACCTTATGATCTACCTTATACCTCAAAGTAGATCTTACGAGCCATCAAAGCTAGATTCCGCAGGTCAAGCGACCCCATACACAGTGTGCATTGCACTGCATGTTATGTTGACCAGTTCAAACAACCCTAGCACACGCGGATGGCGTATACTTCGCCCGGTCGGAAGACAAAAATTCCAACTGCACACTTAGCTGGAAGCGCTTTCCTGGCATGACCGTCACACGCACGACAGAGCATGGTGCTCAATTGATGCCTCGAAAGCGATGCCACCGTTGGCCCGGCCCCAGCGGGGTGCGAGAACTGTATCTACTAAGCCTATGACCACTACCGCAACGGGAGTGCAACAACAGTATGCCTGGCTTGCAAGCTTCCCCCTGTGCAGCACAGCAGCAGCAATTTCTGAGCAATGGGACAGCCACCTACATGCTGTTGCTTGTACTGGTTGTCTTGTGCCACAGGTGTGGTTTGGAAGTGCCAACACGCCTGAGATGGCACAAATGGCAAGCAGAGGGAGAGTTCATCAAGACCCTCGGTGTAAAGAATGTCTCGCTGAATGTAAGTGCCTGGATGAGCTGCTGCCGATGCAGTAGTGTCCACTCAACTGCTTGCCAACAGGAGCCGAGCCAAGGATGCGACAGCAAGCTGATCATAGCATGCACGTCGTTTCATCAGCTAGCAGCTGCTTGATCTGCTGCCAGGAAGCAGTGCAGCATTCAGAATGCATGTAGCAGCAGATACACATGCAACTGCTGCTGAACTTGCATGCTCCTGCGGGCATTCTATGACTGCAACTTGTAGGTGCTGTGTGTCACATACAAGTTGCTGCCCAGCAGCAGCGCATTCAGTGTCGACTTCCCTCAGACGTACAAGCTCAGCCCTGGCATGGTGGCAAACATACAGGCCAGTGCATAGCAGCAGAGGCAGCAGCAGCAGAGCAACAGCACCAGGATACCAGCAGAAGCAGCAAGATACATCCCCCCCTGCATGTTTAGAGGAGCTCTCAACAACTGAGGATCTGGCAGTGCAGCTGTGAATCATGTGAAGCTGCCTCTGCAGCCATGACAGCAATGCTTGCAGGAGACTGAGCAGTTGAGACAGCAATGACAGCTGCAGCAAGCATATGCCATTCCTGCAAGCTGCTGACCATGTGGTACCACAATCCCTCTTTCATAACTATTTAAGAGAGAGTAGTTATACATGGGTCGAGTCACCATCTTAGGTGGTGTGAGCACATGGTTGATTTTTAAAATATGCAAACAAGTTGATTTTTTCCTGAAAAGCGACACGTTTTGTCTTTTCCATGCCATGCGCAGGTGGCTTTCCGTCCAGCCTTACGGCAAACGTACGAGGACTGCTTACAGCTGCAATGCGGCACTGCCACCATCGCTGTGCCGCTGGAAGCGCTGCTGCCGGCCAGCAAGCTGCAGCTGCCGACGGCGCTGGAGTTTGGCTGCGTTCCTGCAAAGGAGCAGGTGCAGCAGCAGCTGCCCATTAAGAATGTGGGAGATGCACCTCTGAGGTTTGCATGGAAGATCGGGGCTCCGTTTGCCATCCTGCCAGCAGCCGGCCAGCTGGCGCCTGGCCAGACGCTGACCTGTCAGGTGCGTGCCTGCAGCAGCTGAGGTGCCGCGGCAGGTGCATGTTGCAATGCAACGTTCACGGTGCATGCTGCTTGCTGCACGGTGAAGATATTGCGCGTGCTGCTGCCACAGAAGTGGCCACACAAGCAGATAACAGCCCTCCAGCATGCGCCAGCGATTGCTGCTGGCGGGCGGGGTGCCATGCTGCTTGACATGCTACAGTTGGCCAGGGAAGATTGGGGGCGCTCTGGGCTTTGAATGGCATGCTTGTCGTCTTGCTGCAGGTGCTGTTTGATCCTCAGGAGGCAGCAGCATACAGGGCAGCAGCAGCCTGCAGCCTGGACAATGGGGAGCTGCTGGCTGTGCAGGTGGGTGTCAAAAAAGTTCTAAGTGGCAGATGGTATGACACCACGGCTAGCACAACAGCAGCGTAGAAGCACGCCACACGCGCACAGCATACGTAGCAGTGCGGCAGCCGCTTCTGCTGGCAGTTTGGATCGTCGCGCCAACATTGAGCATGCACTGGTGTCTTAGAAAAGGTGGTCTGCCCTCTGCTGCTGCTTGTCGCAGCTTGATGGCATGGCCAAGTTTCCGTTCTTGTCTATTGAGAGTAGCTGCATCGACTTTGGCAGTGTGGTGGTCGGCCAGACATCGGCAAGCAGTGTGCGCTTTGGCAACCACTCAGCCGTCCCGGCACACTTCACCGTAGCAGCTGCTGGGGCTCTGGCGACGGCGCGTTCAGCGTACAGCCGACACAGTGAGCTGGGTGGGGCTGCTCACAGCACACATCCAGCAGCAGGTGGTGCCCAGCGCACCTTAATGCCTGAGGTGCAACAACTATATGTGTGTGCAACGTCTGGATGCTTTTGTCACCCCTGGGCTTCCGGCAGCAGGCCACGGCTGTAGTGGGTGCTCACTTACTGCTGCACACCAACACACTAGCAAGCGCCGCATAGCATGCTTGCTGCGTCACTGCACTGCATGCGTCGTGCTGCAGGGGCACGCTGCAACCGAACAGCTACTCTGTGCTGCGTGTCGTGTACACTCCGAAGGCAACCGGTGCCTTCTCCTGCGACAGCTTCAGCCTGTCAACGGCAGGCGGCAACAAGCTGTCCGTGACATGCCAAGGCACTGCAGTGGGGCCACGGCTGCAACTCAGCAGCAGGGTGTTTGCATTTGGCAACGTGCGGTCAGGCCAGTCACCTGCGCCATCTAAGGTTCTGTATTTGGAGAATTGCTCGGATGTGCCACTGTCCTTTGAATTCTTGGTTGAAGAGGGTGGGGTGTTCTGGCTCACGAAACCCAAGGGTGTGCTGGCCCCACGCTGCATGACACATACAGCAGTGTGCTTCAAGGCTACTACACCAGCAAACTACTGGCAGCGCATAGTATGCCTGGTTCAGGTGGGTCGACTATGGGTGTAGCTACCATAGTTTAGGGCGTGCCACAATGCAGCAAACCTTCATCAACAGATGCTTTACAGCGACATCTTGCAAACTCGTACAGCAGCTGCACATCTGACATGGGCTCCCCACACCAGGCAGTGGCTTGCATGCAAGCAGCTGAAAAGCAGCACCATGCTGTGCACGATGCGGCTCGTCCTCGTTCTTGCCTAGAGACCAAAAATTGTGTTATGAAACACAATATGGTTTGCAAACGTCATGCTCCGCAGGATGCGGAGCCTGTGGCGATTGATGCACTGGCTACTTGCTTCAATGACGACTGCAGACCACCACCCTTGAGCTACGGCGACATAGCAGCACACCTAGATGCCGCGCGGCGGCAGCAGCAGCAGCAGCAGCAGCAGGCGGTCCAGCCTTGCCTGGGGCACACGGCACAGCAAGGTCATCAGCAGCGCCAGGAGGTGTTTCTGCAGAGAGCTTGCAGCTTCCCAGGCTTCTTGCAAACCACAATAGCAGCGCGGGATGCAGCAGCGGCGGCCCCAACATGCTACTCCAGCAGGCCGTATCGGAAGCACAGGTGCCACCTTTTACACAGCCGCTGGTGGGCGCAGACGCCTGGCGGCTGCTGTTTGAGGGCCTGCATGGCGCCCCAGGCGTCAGTGTCGACGAGGACCAGGTGGACTTTGGCGGCTGCAGCAGGCTGTCCTCGTGCGAGGCACGGAGCTTCACAGTGAGCAATGCCACGAAGTCCAAGCTGCTGGTGTCACTGCTGGTCCCGCCCTGGCGGGACCCTGCAGACCCAGCGGGAAAGGCAGTGCAGGTGTTCCAGGTAGGTGCACAGGACTTCAGCTGCGCACCGACAGCGGCGTGCGAGCTGCCTAGACGGCTGCTGCCGTCGCCCTGCAGTTGCTCAGCGGTGTGTGCCGCAGTGCAGAGGCACCCAGCACCAGCTGAAGACGGCAGTGCATGCCATGAGTGCTGCTGCATTCACGCCGCTGCCCGTTTTCCCGCATCTGTGCTGCCTCGCAGGCGTTCCCCGACACGCTTGAGCTGCGGCCCAACAGCAGCGCCACCCTGCGGCTGGCATTCCGGCCCCCAAGGGACGGGCAGTACTATGTGCAGCGCCTGCTGCTGATGGCGGTGCTGAAGAGCCAGCGCAGCTTCAGGCTCGTGGGAGAGGGCCAGGCGGTGGTGCCGCCCTGTTGCATTGGGCTTCTGGTGAGCATGCAATTTGCCTTTATGAAACTCCTGTTGTTGCAAGAGCACAAATGTGCACATTAAAGTGCCTTGCCTTGCTGCAGCTGCCAGGCTATATGGGTCCAGGATATGCCAGGCGTTGCCACCGCTGTTACGGCAGCAGCGGCAGAAACATCCTACGCACGGCTGTCCCCTCATGTCTGCCCTGCAGGCCTCTGGAAACACCTTTGTCAACTGCAACCCGGAGTTCTGCCCCAAGGCGTCACTCGGCAGCAGCAGCGTGACCTTCCCGCCCTGCCGGCTTGGCGATGCCGTTCACCAGACGCTGGCCCTGCACAACAGCGGTGACACGCCTGTGCACTTCCGCTTTGTGGCGCCCAGCAGTGGAGGCAGCGGCAGCAATGAGGTGGCATGTGTTGTGGGAGGCTGCAGCTGGTTTGGCGCATTTGGTGTGCTGCCGAGCCAAGGCGTGCTAGAGCCCAAGAGCCAGCACCTGGTGAGTGCCCAAACAGGTGCTCAAGAAAGCCTGGCCAACCGTTCTCTGCAGCGGTGGTTTACCACATTTTGCATTATGCAAGAGGAATGTCAAACGCCGAGTGTGTTGCAGCTTGCAGCTTTGCCAGCCTGTTTGGGTGCTGTGGGTGCGAGTGCATGGCTAAAGTGAGCCCACTGGGACACCGTCAAGATGTGTGCGGCAGACTCCACATGTCATTGCTCAAGTGACTCCGCCCTGCTTGCTGTTTAACGCTGTCTGTGCTGCCAGATTGCCCTGCGCTTCAAGCCTCATGATCTGAATCCGGCGCAGCTCAAGCTCACGTGCGTGTTCAACAACGCGGCCGTCAGCAGCAGCACGCTGCTGCTGGCTGGCTGTGCCTCGGAACCGCAGCTGTCCTGGGATGTGCAGGACAACCAGCTGTTCTTCAGGCCCACGTGTGTGGGCGCATCGTCACAGCGCAGCATAACTGTTACTAACGTGTCACGTGTGCCTGTGGGCTGGCAGTGGCTGCTGAGCAAGAAGCTGCAGGAGGCGGTGACGGTGCAGCCGGTGGTGAGTGCTGGGCAACAGCCTGAGCGCTGGAGGTGCATGTAGAGGGGTGCTGTGTTGAAAGTCATTTCATGCCGGCCTGCGCCATGTATGTGATGTTGTTAGGGCTGGCAGGCCAAGTGTATATATGCATGCAGCTGTTCGACCATCAAGGCTTCTGTTTGACCGAATCTGATGGCAGCACGCACCGCTGCTTGCTGCTGTTCTGCATATGCAGAGGGGCGTGCTACGTGGCTTTGAGAGCATTCAGGTCACTCTTAGCTTTCACCAGCCAGGCAGCAGGTGTGCAATGCACGTGCAGCGCTGCTGCTGCTGCCACCTGATGCAGTGTGGGCGGCGACAGATGCAGAAAGCAGCTGTGCAGGTGGGGCATCCATGCTGAGCATCACAGCAGCTGGTGTGCGAGCGGCTGAGCAGGAAGACCTAGAAGCAGAGCAGCAAGCAGATGACAAAGCAGCGGCAGCAGCGGGCCCCACGGCAGAGTCAGCTGAAAAGCTCATCCTAACCATTGTAGGGGAGGCAACTGAGGGTGCACTGCGCATTGAGCCCAGCAGCATGAGCTTTGGGGCAGTGCATGTTGGCCATGCACAGAGCCGCACCCTTAGCTTGATCAACCAGAGCAATGGTGTGCTGCGGTACAGCATTCAGCTCGTGGACGAGGTGCCGGAGGGTGTGGACAGGAGCGCAGCCGCGTGTGAGTTTGGGGCAGCAACTGCTACGCTGCTGGCCGGCAGCAGCAGCAGCAGGGCGGACAGCGCGGGCAGAAGCGCAGGGCAGCTGGATTGCTGGCTCGATGAGGCTGAGGGCATCGTCAATGCTAGGTGAGGTGGCTTCTGGTGAGCGGAGTAGGTATGTGGATGTGGCCGTAGGGTGCGCATGGCTTTTTTGGAGAGTTATGCTGCATCCAATTCTGCAACGTCTCGCACATGCCTGCACACATGTGATACCCGCTAGTGTCATAGTAGCACTTGCGCTCGAGCATTGCTGAAGCGGAACTGCTGTGTGATATGCTCACAGTTGCTGTGTGGCGCTGGGTGCAGGGCTGCCAAGCCCATCACGCTGACGCTGCTGCCAAGGCGCCGCGGCCAGTACACGCTCAGCTTGCACCTCAGGGCCAGCAGCATGCCGCAGCTGCCCAGGCTGCCAGGCAGGCGGTCAGCCTCAGCAGGAGGCTGCAGCAGCGTCGCAGGAAGCACAGGCGGGGCAGCTGCTGCTGCTGCTGGCTGCTGCTGCTGCTCCTCCTGGGCTTGTGGCCGTGGCAGCTAGCAGCCCTGGTGGTGCATTGGCAATGCTGGGAAGTGGTACTGCTGTACTTGACAGCGCTAGCCACAGCAGGAGCCGTAGCACTGTTGAGTGTGTGCCAGGCACGCCCGATGCAGCAGCAGCGCCAGGTGCAGGCAGTGACGCTAGCAGCAGGCCCATCAACGGCTGTGCTGATGGTGTTGGTGTGGTCCGCTTCGCTGAAGCAGCAGGTCTTGACAGCAGGCCTCCGCTGGCGACTGTGGCAGTGACGGCAAACGCAAGCTTCCCTTCATTGCTCGTGACAGATGTCTTCTGCCAAGGTCTACCAAAGCAGGTGCGACGGCTCATCCCGTTCCTGCTCAGCAGTGCAATGCCCCAGCAGCAGCCGATGATATCTGTCAATTATCACGGTGTCACAGCGCTCTGTGCAGCATACCTAATCCAGAGAAACAGAATCTATTGTTCTGCACTGGTGAAGCTAGGACCAATGCATGCCAGGCCTGCAACCCCGAAGCGCTTGCGGCGCTCATTGTGTCCATTTGTGCCATGCAGGTTGCCTGGCAGATGTTGGGTCTCCCCCAGCTCAACGCAGAGCTGCGCTCGGCAGTCACACAAGCAGAGCTGCAAGCGCATGCGCTGTCTGACAAGGGCCGGCTCACCAACGACAATGCTGCCGCCCTGCTGCCGCCCTTTGACGTGGACATGGGCGTTGCGGCAGCTGGTCAGGGGCCGCGGGTCTTCTGGGTTGGGCTCAGCAATGAGGGCCAGCTGCCGCTGAAGTGGGAGCTGCACAGCTACGACACACCAGAGGTGGGAGGCGTTGCATGATCGGTGTGCAGCATGCCATGCCGGAATTCCATGCAAACACCAAAAACTGCGCACACCATCCTGTACGACTTTTGGTGTTGGCAGCAGCTGAAACCGTTCAAGGCCAGCACTGCTGCTTTCTCTTGTGGCAGCACAGAGCAGGTGACCTATGCTGGTTGTGTCCAAGCAAAAACTTGGGCGCAGTCCAAGTGCACCTGCCGCACAGTTGCCGTCACTGCCTAGAATGTTGCCTTGCTCGTGCAACTCTGGTCTGGCGGCAGCATGCTGAACATCAGCAGTGTGCTAGCTTTCACCCTTGCTTGCTGCCGTTCGATTGCCTGGTCAGGTGGAGCTGGAGAACTGGGTGGAGCCTGCGCGGCCGCTGACACAGGCTGAAAAGGAGCGTGCGTTCATCATAGGCAGCGCCATCTTCGAGGTGCACCCGCGCAGCGGGCGGCTGCCGCCTGGAGCAACAGCGCAGGTGAGCAAGCGGGCAGCTGCTGCTCCACCTCCCTCGTCCGCATGCTGCACCCACCACGCATATATATGGCTGTCAGGAGTCAACGGCACAGTAGGGGGCGGTGCATTCGGGGGCGGTGCATTCGTGGACAGCAGGCTCTTGGATGCATTGCTGCCGCAACATCAACTTGAAGACCAGGCTGAGCTGCCTGGTTGACACCTGCATCAACGCAAGAAATCAGACATCTGATGCTGTTGCTTTTGTTTCTGTGGTGCGGTGGTGCGCCGCTGGCTCAGGTTTGCATCACCTTCAACCCTGTGCAAGAGGGCTCCTACCAGCTGCCGCTGTTCCTGCGGGTGAAGGACGGCAAGCAGCTGCAACTGCAGCTCAGCGGCCGCGCTGTGTCACCCTGTGCGCAACTGCCGCTGCTAGTGCGCGGCGGGCAGAGCTGCGTGCTGGCAGCAGCACCGCTTGGGGAGCTGGAGCCGCCGTTGCAGTGCTACACGCTGCGCAACGGCGGCCCTGCCCCTCTGCATTACACGTGAGCGTGTGTGCTGCAAGAGAGCCATGCTGATGCATGATGTGTCCAGTAGAAAGCATGTCCTTGTGAGGGTGGGTTGTAGAGCACACAGCTGGCACGCTGCTCCTCAATGTGCAGCCTGAAATCCTTGGCGCCGACTGTCACATTCCTGCAGCCTGGACATCACCCCACTGCAGCAGCTGGCACGCCAAAATTTTGGGGCAGAGGTCATCAAGTATGCAGGCGGCAGCCCCCTCAAAGGTGATCTACATCATTTGCAGCAATGCAGTGCACGTTCGCAGGCACCACAGGACCAGCCAAATGACCAGCAGTGCAGGTGTCATGTGCATGTGATGCAGCATCTCATTCAATGCCCGCCGCGTGCAAATGCGCGCAGTGCGCACAACTGCCAATGCGCACTGGACTCCTATGCTGAGTGACATGTGTTTAGCACCACCTGTGAATGTGTATTTGAGTGTGTGCTGTTGACTTGCCGCACGCACCACAATCTTCAGGCGAAATACCCCCAGGCGATGTTGCCGTGTTCAACTGGCTGTTCCAACCCCTCGAGGCCAAGCAGTACAGTGTAGCGCTGCCACTGGGCCTGGGACCAGCGGCGCCAGTGCCGCTGCTGCTGCGCGGCCGGGGGTACCACCCTCGGCAGGCACCTGAGCAGGCAGCACCCACCCAAGAGGAGGCTGCACAGTGAGTGCTGCTGCTGCTGCTGGCAAATGGCCAGCGATGTGCTGATGCGACGTACCGATCTCGATGCATGCATGTTTTGGATGTTTGCACATCACTGGTGGCATGTTTGCGGTTGTCTTTGCTTTGAGCAGCAAGGGGGCGTGCAACGCAGTTGCATGACCAGTGAATGGTGACCAGTTTGCAGCAGCAATCGCTCACTTGACCACTCCCTGCTGCTGCTTGCTCCTGCGTCGCACCTGCAGGGCTGGCAGGATTGGGTGGGCTTCTCAGCAGCGCCACACATCGCACCCATCAACCGCGCACTGCAGTGCAGCCAGGAGCTGCTGTGCCTGGGCACCTGCCTGCCCGCAGCGCTTGCGCGGCGGCTGCTGGTGCTGCACAACGCGGCAGCCGCTCCGCTGCAGTTTGTGTGGGACCTGGGCGTGTTTGATGAGGCGCGCAGCGTCATCAGCGGCAGGCTGGCGATTGTGCCGGCAGCAGGTCGGTATACACACACCACCCACCACCACCACCACCACCAACAACAACAACAACAACAACAACCGTGAACAGCATTTAGGCGCCTGAGCAGTGCAAGTCCTGTGCATGGCCTGCCTGCTGCGCTGGTCATGTAGCGGCTGTTGTCGAGCATGTAATGTATTATGACGTGGCAGGTGCGGCTGCTGCTGCTGCTGCTGCTGCGCATTCTGCTGTGCTGCAGGTGTGCTGGAGCCGGGTGAGAGTCGGGTGTGCCAGGTCAGCTTCCAGGCGGGCCTGGCGCCTCAGGTGTTCTGCAGCGAGGTGTCCTGCTACGCACGCTGCGAGGCCCGGCAGCAGGGCAGCTGCATAAAGGCCTGCCGCCGCCTGCATGGGGCGGAGCTGCTGCAGAGCGCCAGCTGCGGCAGCTGCGTGTGGATGAGGGGCAGGCAGAGTGGCAGCTGCAGGCAGGGGAGGCGATGGATGGGGAGGAGGTGGAAGAGTTGATAGCGCAGCACCCTGCAAGGTGAGGGATGCAGGGGCTTGCTCCGTACGGCAGCTTAGTATCTCGCTAGGCTAGTGGCGGATGCTCGTCTCAGGTTTTCAAGATGTATCAGCTTGTGTAATATTTGCTTGCTGTGACGAACTGCGGCAGCAGCGGCATCAACCTGCAGTCAGTGCAGCTGTGATGTGCTTGTTTGTGCAACACCAAAACAGGACCGATTGAATCTATCAAGGATAAATCACAGGACTGAGTGAGTCTATCAAAGATGATCCACCTGATCCTGGTGAACGCTGATGACATGACATGCCAGTGGGTACTTCACCACCATCATCAGCGGCATGCATGGGGTATGTGTACAAATGTTCCATACATAAACATTTGCTTGTCTGCAGGCCAATGGCGCCGCATGGGCCTGGCCGGAAGGTCCAGGGCAGGCTGCCTTTGCACCTGTCAATGACAGAGGCAGTGCGCAGCAAGTTTGACCTGCTGGACCAGCAGTACACCCGCGCACTGCAGCAGCGCCAGCAGCAGACGCCGTCCAATTCAGCGGCGGGCGGCGGCACAGCAGCTGGCGGGTCCTGCGCTGCCGGACCATCTGCACACAGCACAGCGGCCTGGGGTGTGGATGCGCCTGCAGAGCATGCGACTGGCATTGAGCCCCAGCTGCTCACAGTGACGGTGCAGGGCCGTGTACTGAGCAAGGCACACATCCAGGGCGGCAGCTACATTGCAGCTGCTGAGCGAGCAGACGCCCTCAAGCTGCTGACTGGTGAGGGCCCCATGGTCAGGCGCACAGCTGCGCGGCTGGGCATCCTGTGCGGGCGCGCGTGTATATGTCCGACTGCAGGCTGCAGCCTGGTTGTGTTACTGGTCTACACCCGTCATGTTTGATCCTCTGTTGTTGTTGCTGCTGCTGCTGCTGCTGCTGCTGCCTCGCAGTCTCGCACCTGCTGCCTGCTGTGGAGAAGCCAGTGAGCCTGCTGCTGCCTCCAGGAAGCATGGGGACGTCTGCAGCGCAAGCTGCGGCAGCAGCGGCTGCTAGCGCAGCTGCTGCAGCAGACGGCGAAGCCAGTGCTTCAACGCAGCACAGACGCACTAGCAGTTGTACATTGGGAGCGTCTCAGCAGGCAGCAGGGCTGGCAGCAGCCAGCGCAGTGCTGGAGGGCTTGCTGGCAGATGCATGGGGTGATGGGGAGGTGGCGGCTGCGTTTCAGCAGTTGCAGCCGGCACCTGTGCCAGTGTTTGCACAGCTGAGGCAGCAGCAGGTGACAGACACCAGTCTGCAACATGCAACGCCCGTTGGGGCCAGCGCCAGCCAGCTGCCAGCGCGGGATGCAGGTGACCTGGCAGAGGCCACAGACGACGAGGCAGCCGGACAGGCAGAAAGTACAGCAGCAGCTGAGGTGCTGAAGCAGCCAGACTTCCAGGCATTCGCTGATTTTGTGCTGGAGAGCGCAGTGGTTGGGATCTTGCAAGAAGGGGTGCTGCAGCAGGAGCTGCATGCAGCCTGATGCTGCCACAGCAACATGTATTTGTCAGCACATTTCCGCATTGCAGCCTGCAATCGGCAGCCAAGCCTCTTGTGGCAGCAGCATTTGTGAAACCATGACGAAGTTGCTGTCCACAGACGGGCTGCCAAGCAGATCTGATGCACAATTGCCCTTTGTAACGGTCTTTGGTTGATTAATAAGATTGCTGCTGTGGCTTGATCAGTATGATGATGATATGATGATGATGATGATGATGATGATGATGATGATGATGATGATGATGATGATGATGATGATGATGATGATGATGATGATGATGATGATGATGATGATGATGATGATGGTGGTGGTGGTGATGATGGTGTGCAACATGAGGCTCCTGCAACAGCCAAATGAGTCCAGCAGTACACGCAAGTTGTCAACTGATCACTCACAGTTTGGATGTTACACGACGGGAACATTGCCATTTTCCGAGCCAATGACAGGCTCATTGGGCAACCACTAGATCCATCAACCTTCAGTCTAAGCAAGATTTGGCCAGTTGCCGTAGGCTCTAGCGCACTGGCGCGCTGCACTCTGGCAAGTACCCCTAATCCTGACTGTTCGCGCAACTCAATCATGTACTGCAAATCTCTCATAGTCTGCAAGGCTTGGTGGTTTGTTGTTTCTTGTTGCAAGGTAAGTAATGACAAAGCATTGTGTGCTCTCTTTACAGGGCTTTACTAAATGGGCCAGTAAACGCTAGTGTTCATAAATCGTGCACTGTCATATGAGGGTGACTCATGCTGTTGACTTTGATCGGAACAAAACAGACTGGAGGCAGCACCACAGGCGTCTTGTAACTCATTGACCACAACAAACTGTGATGTCAACACGCAGCTTATCATGAACTGGCATCCGTTCACTCTGCCCAAGGGCAGCCCAAGACCAACGCGTACCAATCGACCTGCCACCTTCACAACAGAATCGCCGGGCAACCAAATTTTGGTCGCATCTGTCTGACATAGTTCAGGTCAATTGGGACAGTAATTAGACAGCGTTTTATCGCGTGCGACCGCGTAACTTGTCACGCGGGAAGTGACACCTGCTGAGACCTGCTGCAACACGTTTGTCGCGACGTTCTCATTACCGGCTGACCCACCAAAACATCCACGTATGCCTTTGCACTAATCAAGCATTCTAGCTGCATGATAGCCAAACAGCAACAGTAATTACAGTAGTAGGTAAACCATTACTCAAGGCAGTTGCAACCACATCTCCTGAACGGGGGCTCCCTGCTGCCAGGATTCGCATCAAAGCTGCTCGCGAACATATCAGCTATGGATGCCTGCGTTGCAGCTGTCGATCTCATCGCATCGGCATGGGGCAGTGCCCAGGATTGTTGGTCACCTCTGGCAGCAACGTTCCTAACGCTGACGGGCTTAAAGCAGCTTGACGATCTTACCACGAGGCTTTCTGAAGCGCCGGAGAATTGGCTAGTGCAGCTTCTACAGACCGGCCTCGTTCCGGTCACCTTCTCGGTGCCACCACTGTTGCTGCTGGCGCTGGCTGTTGTGATACTGAGAGTAGTGCGTAGACTGCTGCCGTCCAAGCAGCATCAGCAAGTCTTTGTGCTGGATTTCTCGGTGCACCAGCCAGACAAGAGGTGGGTAAGACCGCCGAGGAACCTGACGGGGGGCGCTACCATGTTGCGTTGTTGGGCCTGCGATCACCCAGTGTTTGTTGCACGCATGTCATCGATACCAGCAGGTGGTGCTTCAAGCACCTGCAGTTCAGTCAATTATCGCACAGCACAGTACATAACTCTATTTTCTCACAGCAGCAGCAGCAGCAGCACACGCACAAGGTGGCTCATCCTTGCACACTGAGGAGTCTACAAGCAGGCTGTGAGATGCACGCATGTCATCCAGTAGAGGAGGCGCCTCATGCACCTACAGTGTAACCAAGCATTTGAACACCGCAAACACGTTTTGTACACCAGCGCTGTACAGCAGTGGCAGCAGTTCGCATCAGCTGACTCATCACTTGCACATCGAGGAGTAAGCAAGCTGGCACCAAGTACCAGCTGGACAAGAAGGGTGGCAGCACATGCGCCGTGGCAGCAGCAGTTTGCTACAGCGGCACCCACATTGCTATGTGTTGTGGCTCATTCATGGCAACCCACACAGTGCCACTGCTCGTACACAGCTGCCCTTGTAGCGTGTGCTGACTGCTCATGCATCTCTTCTCCTGCTGCTTGGTTTCTACAAGCAGTTGGGCCTTCTCGCGTAGCAAGGTGCGCGAACTGTGCGAGAAGCGCGAGCTGTTCACAACCGAAGACATTGACTTCCAGGAGAAGATTGGTGAGCAGCAGCAGCAGCAGCAGCTGGTGGGGGCAGCAGGAACAACAGCAACAGCAGCAGCTGTACTGGCGCAGAGGTGTCCCACATCCCACCTTCAGCCTGCGAGGGCGGTGCCTCACATGTCAGTTGGCCTTGGAGCGAACGGGCTGAACCCCAAGCGGCTGATCACCATGCTAGCAGCTGTCAACGGCGCAGCGAATGCTTGCATGCAGCAGCACCAACATGGCATAGTAACGAGTGTATGCCGCACCAAACCTGGTACATGTGTGACATCCCCTGCACCTCTGCTTGCGTTGTCGTGGCAGCCTACAGGACCGGCCTGGGTGATGAGACTGCTGTCTGCCCAGCCATCCAGAGCGGCGACGCCACGCAGCTGGGCATCGAGGCAGCACGCTTCGAGTTTGGCGCCACCTGTTCACCACCATCGGCGAGCTGCTGCAGAAGACAGGCACGACACCCCGCCAGGTCGACTACGTCATAACCAACAGCAGCTTGTTCAACCCCACGCCCAGCTTGAGCGCCGCCATCATGAACCACTTCAAGATGAGCAGCAGGACGCTGGGCTACTCCCTCGGAGGCATGGGCTGCTCAGGTAGGCTGCTGGCTGTGGATGGTGGTAGAGCTGCAATGGCGTGGCGGCGGCACCTCTCCTCTGCTGTCCGCTGCTCCGCTGCACCAATGATGGTGCCCGCATGGAGCCCTCCGGGCATGCACTGCTGCAGTGTTCATTGGTGCGTTTCGTGGTGCATGGTGCTTCAGGCAGCACACGTTCTGTTCTGCACCCCTCTGTGGTGTGTCAGGAAGTAGAGTACGCCCTAGACCACCAACGCATCATTTGAGATGCAAGCGGTGGCCTGTGCTGGTCAGGCAAGCACCTGCCACAGCTAACACATCGCATGTGCGCAGTAAGTGCACGTCACTGCACAACAGGTGCTTGCCATGCAGGGTTCTAGGCATGCAAGTGTACACACGCATGTTCATACAAAACAAACATCATGTCTGCGTGGCCTGCGTGGTAGCTGTGGTACTTCTTGTTGATCAAACAGCAGACACAAGCAAGCCAGCGTATGGCTGTCAGGTTGTGTGCGCGCTGCTGGCGGTGTAGATGCGCTGCCACTGCCGACCGCGGCGCGCCACTTATCAGCATCAGCAGTCACACGCGGAACAGTGCATGGCTGTGCGTGACTGCTGCGTCGCGTCCCCTGCCTTCCCCGCCCGTGCTGCTGCAGCTGGTGTCATCGCGCTGGACCTTGCACGGGAGCTGCTGGAGCTGCACCCCAACAAGATCGCGCTCGTTGTCAGCCATGAGAACATGTGAGTCGCAGCGGCAGCAGTGACGGCAGCATCCTTTGCAGCGTCATGTGCAGCATCACTGGTTTGCAAGGCATGCAGTACAGCCGGCAACATGTGAGGAAAACCATCAGCACACCCGCACCCCGAACCCTCCTTCACTTTCCGGAAAGCGCGTCATACGCTGTCCTCACCTCCGAGTCGCTGCTGCGCCTGCCCCGCGCGCCCTCGCTGCAGCACCAACAACTACTACTGCGGCAACGACAAGTCGATGCTCATCCCGAACTGCCTCTTCCGCAGCAACGGCAGCGCGGTGCTGCTGAGCAACAAGGCCGGCCACGTGCGGCGCGCCAAGTACAGCATCGCGCACATCGTGCGCACAAACATGGCGGCCAACGATGTGGCGTACAACTGCGTCATGCAGGTGAGACCCTCCAAAGCTGCGCGGGCATCAGCGAGTTCCTTCCCCACAACAGCAATGGGCGTTGTGCAAGGCAGCATCATGCGTCTGCATGGCAGCACCGACAATGGCCGTCGTATGATGCGCGCCTTCTGCACAGCCAATCAGCAGTCACGTGCCCATACCTGCACGACCGCATCTCCAGTCACATATCTGGCACCGTGTGAGTTTACCATGTTACTGACATTTATTGTAACATATTATGTAACAGACTGAGGACGCAGAGGGCAAGCTGGGAGTGCGGCTCAACAAGGACCTCATCAAGGTTGGCGCCGACGCGCTGAAGGCCAACATGACAGCGTTGGGACCGCTGGTGCTGCCGTGGAGCGAGCAGCTGAAGTTTGCAGGAAACGCGGGCCTGCGCATGGCTGCCAAGCGCAGCAAGGCGCTTGCAGGAATGGTGCCGCGGGGCTGGCTGCGGCCGTACGTGCCCGACTTCACCAAGGCCTTTGACTTCTTCTGCATCCACACGGGTGAGCAGACGCACCTCTTTTGTTCTTACACATTGCTCTCCTTGCTTGGTGGGATATCACGTCTGGTGCCAGTGCGTTGTCGTGTGCTGAACTGCTGCCGTGGAGGTTTGGCGCAGGGCGGTCTGTGCCCAGCTGTGCCAATGCGTCCGGTTCCCACGCATGTGTGCTGGCAAATCTGCAGGCTACTGAAGCACGTCACTGCAAACCCTGTACATGTTGCAATACACGCACAGACAGGCACCAGGGCGAACGAACAGACAGACGGTTGGATATGCAGACAGGCAAGTCACCTCCTTACCATGTGTGTCTGCTTGCCTGCTGCTGCTGCTGTTGCAGGCGGCCGTGGCATCATTGACGGGCTTGAGAAGGAGATGCAGCTGAGCCGGCAGCAGGTGGAGCCCAGCAGGGCCAGCCTGTACCGCTTCGGCAACACCAGCAGCACCAGGTGAGGCTGCTGCTGCCTCCGCTGCTGCTGCTGCTGCTGCTGCTGTGGGTGTGGGTGTGGGTGTGAAAGCACGCATATGATCACAGTGGATGCTGCTCTGTGTGTAGGGCTTTGGCACGAAGCACCAGCAGCATGTTCGTGTGCAGCTCAGGTTGAATTGGTGTCTGGCGGTCAAACATGGGTGTCATTGCAATTGTACGCATGGCGGGAGCAGCTGCTTGTACTATCTGCATGCATGCCTGTGTTAGTCAGATGCCGGCATCAGTTTCCATTTGACATCGTCATGAGAGCAAGCAGCATCGGTCGCCATGTACAGGGTGTGTCATTGTTGTTGCTACCTTTAAGTGTCCTGCAGGCGGGTTGTTGACTGCCGCACGGCT
Source organism: Scenedesmus sp. NREL 46B-D3 (assembly GCA_014080715.1). Lineage (NCBI taxonomy): Eukaryota > Viridiplantae > Chlorophyta > Chlorophyceae > Sphaeropleales > Scenedesmaceae > Scenedesmus > Scenedesmus sp. NREL 46B-D3. The sequence continues at coordinate 70,730 of JACERP010000220.1, forward strand.
GACCTCCTTGCTGCTGCTGCTGCTGCTGCTGCTGGCTGCGTTTTGACGTGCAGCATCTGGTACGAGCTCGCGTACATTGAGAGCACCGCGGGTGTGGCAAGGGCCAGCGGGTGTGGCAGCTGGCGTTTGGCAGCGGCTTCAAGTTCAACAGCGCGGTGCTGGTGGCGAACCGGCGCGTTGCGGATGCGCACCCGGCTTGGCAGGTGCGGGGCGTGTTTGGGGGGGGGGTGGCGGGGCTTGCCACAGCGCAGAATTACGCGTGCAGTCAAGCACAGTGAGCTGCATTTGCCAACTTCAAGCTAAATCAAACAGGCGTACACACTCTCGTACCACTTGCGCATCAACGTGTGGCGGGATGTGGTGCTGCTTGAAAGAATATTGCTGCTTTGTGCAGGGTCGCTGTGCTCTTCGTCATTGGTCGCTCAAGCACACAGGCTCTGCACACGCAGCTGGACGTGACTGAGCTGCTGCTGCTGCTGCTGCTGCTGTGTTGCTGCTCCTTGCAGGGCTTTGATGCTGTGGCGATGTGGGCGAGCTGGATGCGCTGGAGCAGGCGGTCTCCATGTCACGCAGGGGCAGCACCCCCACAGCATGAGCACTGCTGCTGCTCCTGCTGCTGTCTGTGCGCAGCGTGCAGCAGCGGTTGTGGTGGGCACGCTGCTGGTTGTGGTTGAGGGTATGGTTGTGGGAGCACAGCGGCATTGCTGCTGCTGCGCCGCTGTCAGTGCTTGGTGGGAACAGGGCAGTAGTACCCCAACTGCTGCAGCTGCTGCACATGCAGCAGCCATGGCTCGGCTCTGCATGCTGAGCGCAGTCTGTGGTGCCCGTGTGCCAGCAGCAGCTTGTGGCCAATCGTAATCAAGGGAACGCTACCACTGGTGTGAAAGGGCACTTCAATGAGTGCGGTAATGGCTAGAGTGGCACAGGGACGCTTCTGTGCATGTGTTGTGCATGCAGTGGACTGCGCCAGCACCGAGCAAGCAAGCCGCATTTGCTCCATGTTCCAGCTGCTGTGTGTGCTCCGCTGCACTCGGCCCAGCTTGTGCTGCTGCTACTTGATTGAGCTGGTCAGTCGACTGAGGGTTTGTGTTTACGTTTGAGACCTGATGCAGCACAGTTTGCAAGCATGCTGGTGTGCAGGGCGTCGCAGATCTGTTGGCCACAGTGGTGCGGGGCATTGGGCACAGTTTGTGTTCTGTGTACGAGATTTGTGGTGTGTTCACATGTGTAGTGCACAGTGGTGAACTATGGCACGATGAGCAGGGCTGTGCAGAGAGTCGCAGATCTTGTGTGCACAGTGTGAGCCACATGGCGGGTTGGTGGGCTCAGTGGTGGACCGTGTCGCAGCTGGCCGCCCGAGCTGAGCCCCTTCTATCCCAAAACTAGCCGGCAGGCTTATATGCAAACAGGTGGTTTAAACTGCAGAGTCGGGTCGGGGGCTCACCCACAGCCTGGCATGGCATGGCATGTCTGCGCAGCTGCAGTTGCTGCCTGCACGCTGGCGCCCGCACTTTCACGGCCTGGGCGCACACCCACCCTTGCTGCTCAGTTTTGAACGGAGAATAAAGCGTTCGTCTGGGTGTGTATGTAGTGAGCGCATGCGTTTGTTGGCGTGTGATAGTCTACTGCCCAAGTTGGCTGGCTGGGTATGGATACCGAGTGGGGCAGCAGTGTGTGTTGTCGACCTACCCAGCATGCAGAGCCAGTGTGCTCGCTGCTAAGCTTGGCTGTGTGCAGCACCAGGTGCTGGGCTTGAGTTTCAGAAAAATTGCAAGTGCTTTGGAACACGGAGCCTGTTTGATACTTAGGTAGCTACCTGGGCAAGGCCGTGGGGTTGCGAGCTAGGATTGCTGTGGTTTAGTTGGCGTTATTTTCCAGTGTGTTGTTACATGTACAGTTGCAGAAGCAGGTGGTAAGTGGCACATCAAGGCCATGGTGCTGCATGCAGCTGCGCAAGCGACAGCTCCTGCCGCTGTAGCTCAACCAGCATATATAATCGCTACCCAGGTTGTTCTTACTCTACTTCCACCCTACATGTCTGTTTTGTTTCTTTGATCACAAATGCATTTTACTTTGCAGTGTTGTAGCCACATGGCACATGCTTGCAGCAGCCCCCCCATCCTCCTGGGTTGCTCCCACTCCTGCAGCTGCATGCAGCAGTGCTGTGTTTGCCATGCTGCAGCTTGCTGGTCAAGCCATCCTTGGGTTGGGTAGGGTGCAGCAGTTTTGACAAGGCCCTTAAGATAGGTTCAGATGCATTGCTACTAGTTTTAATGTGCTGAGGTGATGTGCGTCTACTGGTGCCTGTTGTTCAGAAGCAGACTGTCATTTAGGGGGGTGCAGAAGCGTGTGCATGGGCCATCACTTGAGACACCTGCTGCTTTGTCCACTAATGAGCATGCATGTGTGTTTGTTTGCCTTGCGTACAGCTCAGCACCTAGCTGGTTTGGTATAGCTGCCACCTGGCTGGGTTTCTGGGAGAGCAGGAACCTGCAAAAGCCCATGGGTATCGCAAGGCATGTTTCTTGTAAGGGGCAAGCACCAGCAGTTGTGTATCTGGGTGTCAATTGCCGGCAGCAGGCATGGTGGCGCAAGCTTGTGATCTCGCATGGCTGTCGGTTGCGCTCACACCAGGTTTGAGTAGGTCGACATCAGCTGAATCAGACATGCAACCATCAGTCTTTACATACCAATATGTTTCTCCTTGTACCATGTGAATCATTACAGATGGTCTACTGCATAGCATATGCCATTGCGCGTGATGGTCCGCCAGCTTGTGCTCATTAGGGGTCATCATGTGCTGGGGGTTAGTGGTAGCGCGAGTAGCCTACCAGAAACATTGCTGTCTTGGGACTGCTGCTGTGAAAAGCAGCATGATGTGCGGCTGTGTGCATGCAGTTCAAAGGTGTGGGCGGAGAGGGTTTAGGGCTCTGAGCAAGAGCTGGACTTGAAGTGTCTGGTAGGCCCGGGTGTGCTTATGCTCACAAGTCGATTGGTTGTTGTAGGTTTGATGTCACACTGCAAAAGATCAATGTCCAGCAAGGTTATGGCAGTCACTGAGCAGCTCATGCTGTGATTGGTTTGCCAACATCAACCAACTCGAAGCAGCATTGTCACACATGCTGACTCAGGCCTTGCCGCGGGGCGATGGCGCTGATGCTATGGCTTGAATGGGTAATATGATGATGATGATGCTGACTCAGGCCTTGGTCAGTGTGTTACCCTGCAACTGGGTGCTGTTACGTAGCGGTCTGATGCTAGATACATATGGTGTCACTAAGCGCTGATCTGCTTGTTGATTGCCAAACTTGTTTGTTTCCACAAGCGCTAGTCCTGCAAAGTGGTGTGCAGCCATAGCCTACAATGCAACGCTTGCTCATCAAAGTGTTGGGCAGCAGACGCATGTCAGTGTGTGTCTGGTTCAGGGGCAATGCTGATGTCGTGCGCCTTTGGTGCTGTGACGCCTGGGCTGGAAGTGGGTTGCGCTTGCGCTCGGTGGTTAAGTCTGAATTGACGTATGTCGGTGCTTGTAACACTAGTCCTCTGACATGTGCAATGTTGCCTTGAAGCTGGTCCAGCATTGCTTTGAATCAGGTCCAGCATTGCTTTGAAGGCATGCCGTTTTGCCCTGGAGCTAGGAGCCGTTGATCCGTTTTTTACTTAGTAGTAGTACATGTTCTTGGAGCATAGCCATGGCATTGAAGTTTCCGAACTGAAAAGACAATGACATGGTTGCATTGACCAGACTGGGATCGCTGGCCACACCAATTCTGTGGCAGTAGCATGCACATGCATACACGTTCTGTGGCAGTAGCATCTGTGGCAGTAGCATGCACATGCATAAACGTTGAGCAGTGCTAGAACTCGGTGATCTCTACCCAGGGTGTCGCTCACAGTGGTACATACACAAACTATTATGCGGTTTGTTCCCCCGACCCATCTACACACGTCAGCATGCGGCCAATTACCCTACCAGTTGGCTTGTAACCCAACCAGACCAAACCTATTACCTATTCACACGTCAGCACGCGGCCGATACCCGTCCGAACCTAGACCCATTCAAGGCGGCCCAAACCTCCGGTTCATGGAGCATGAGGATCATCACCATCATATCACCCATTCAAGCCATATGGCATCAACAACACATGCTCAACTTGCTTCATGTTCATCAGTACAACCAATGGCGCAGTACAGTGGGTGGATCCAGCTTTGCTTACATGAGCAGCCTGCATGCAGGATAGGGCGACACTTGCTTGCCTTTTTCATGCTAGAGTGCTGCTTATGCTTCACATGCATAGTATGCGTTGAGCTTCTGATGAACACATGCTCCACTGCTTTGCGTGCCCATGCCAGAAGTCGTGACGTCATCTGCACTCTCAGGCTGCAGACCCTGGGGCATCCTGCCCAGTGCGATACTGTACTGCAGCAACCCTGGTTCTCACTTGCTGGCTGTACAGTCAGCTGTGTGGGAGCGGTTCCACAGTGCGGTACCGTGCTGCAGCAACCCTGGTTCCCTTGTGCTGCAGCTGACTGTACAGCCAATGCGGGAGCTGAACTAAACAATTGTGACACAGGCTTGCACACAATTATCTATATTACACATATTGCATGCACACTTACTGAATGGGTAATATGATGATGAGCTTTGCACACAAGCAGATGCTGTGCAAACAAATAGTGACCCAGTGTCTGGGGGGGAGGGGGCTGTCTGTTGCTGCTCCATGCCCAGCATTGTGAATGCTGGTTAGCCGCTGTGGCAACTGTTCATTAGCCTTCTCGCAGCAGGCTGTGGTTCGCTGCCTCATTACACACATGAACCTGCAGTGCTGTGTCCTCACACACCAACCTGTCTCGCGGAGTTTGATACATGCCAACATGTTCAACATGCCATGCGACACGCCCTGAGCGCTTGCAACCCCACGCAGCGCCATACAACTGCTGTCCTCTGCTGCTTCATCACCCTGCCGGCGCTCCCACCCTGCACATCAGCAGATGGCACACATAACAGCGCTTGAAGCCCCAGCGCTCCAAGCAGCGCCCGTTGCATGCCATAGTACTTAAACCAGGTAAGTACACATACGAGGGGGTCAGGTGACACTGATTGTCCTTGCTTTGCTTCCCTGCTGGATTAGAGTGCTGCTGCTCATCACTCAAGATTGTAGCACTGACTGCCACTGGCAATGTTGCTGGGCAACATTGCTGCCACGGCATCAGCCGCATGCGGCTCGTATGGCGCAAGCTGCCCGGTGCTGACCCCGAAACGACGGTTGCCGATGCCACACACACTGCTGATACACCCATCCTTCTGCCTAAGTGGTGCTGTCTGCCGCATCGTCGCCTCCATCCCCCGCACTGGGCCGCTGAGGCAAGTGGTCCCTGAGAAAGTCGGCGGTCTCCTTGTTCGCTGCCTGGGCTTCCGGGACGTTCCAGAACGCCTGGAACACGTGCCACATGGCCTCATACGGGGAAAACACCACGTGCTGGCCTGCCGCATGCATCTTGCGATACAGCAGCACGTTGCTGCTGAGCAGGATGTCCCGCAGCCCGACTTGGATCAGCGTGGGCGGGAACAGCGCATCATCGAACGAGCCATGCAGGGGCGACACGAGCGGGTGCGACAGCATTGATGCGTTGCCAGCGACGTACGCAAGTGCTGCCGGAGACGGACTATCCAGGTCATCGGGGATTCGTAGCATTGGGTCAACGCCGGTCAAAGTGACGAGGCTGTCGCCTCCACGCGGTGACAGGTCCACCCAAGGGCTGTAGAGGGCTACTGCTGCAGGGTTGTCCAGTGCATCGTGTTCATCTGTCGACTGGTTGATCAGCTGCAGCAGCGCCATGATGAGGCCGCCGCCTGCTGAGTCGCCCTGCATGCACAACACGACACAGCAGCAGCAGCAGCAACAACAGGCAGACAGTCAGCCGCCAACGCTTGCAGTGCAGCAGTGCCACAGCACCACCTCTGCCTGAGCAGTGACCCTGCATGCAACAACAAACGGCAGCGGCAGCAACAGGCAGCAGGCTGCAGGCTGGGAGTGAGATTAACCGACTCAAAACACGTAATGGGCTCCAAGGAAGCGCCTTCAAAACGCCGCATTCGGCGCTGCACTGCCTAGTATGTTACAACATGCGATTGCAATTCAGATAACACATTAATAACCACTATCCCAAGCGTGCGGGCCTCACCAGCAGCACAATGTTGTGTGCATTGTAGCCCTCCTCAGTCAGCAGGTGCTTGTACACAGCCAGTGCGTCATCCAAGGCTGCAGGAAACGGGTGCTCAGGCGCCAGTCGATACCCCACACACAGCACCTGCAGCCCTGCTGCATGTGCCACCGGCGCCGCAATCATCCAAGCACTGGTCTTGCAGGAACCCAAGCTGTATGCTCCGCCATGGAAGTAGACCAGCAGCTGCTTGCTGCCGCTGTCCGTGTAGCCTTTTGGTGTGCCGTACACGACAGGAACACCTGCCATTGTCGCCTCCTGTGTGCTTTCTAGGAAGTTATCTGCTGCTGCAGTGCCAAGAGGCATAGTCTTGGCATCAAAATCTGCACGCTGCTGTTTGATGCCTGGTTGAGCCTCCTTAGGGTGCGCTGTGCGGAGGTATGCCTGCGCCTCCTGGCTGACATGCTTAGGAACATAGCAGTAGGGCTTCACGGCGTTGGCGGGTTTGTGTGGAGGTGTGCACTCGTTTGCGCACGCACCCCCGTCTGCTGCGCTGCAGGTGTTGGTGGGGGTGCCAGCTGCTGCTGGGGCCTTTGCTGGTGGGGCCTTCTGCCTGCTGAAGAACCCAGCTTCTGCTGTCGCAAGTAGGCACAAGCAAACAAGCAGAACGGCAACTGGTAGCCGCATCATGCTGCTGAGATGGTCGGAACACCGGGGCACCGGAACAGACCGCAGGTTGTCAGTGGTCACGTATGTGAGGACGCATACTGCATGCGTAGGCGCTACTACCATACAAGAAGAGTACGCGTTGCGGAATATAAGCTCTGCCTGCACGCTGCATCATTGTTGGCGACGACCCGCCAGGGTTTTCTTGTATCAAATGGAAAGTGACAAGGACTGCTGATTTGGAGTGACACGGGCTCCGTCACGGCTTTTACTGCTGCAGCCAACTTGAAAGCTGATCTGACCGGAGTGATGCGTCTGACTTGGGTCTGGTGATGTAGCCTGCTCAACAGCACCACCAGCACTGGCAGCAACCAAATTTGACAGACGTCCGCACGTTTGTCACACAGGGACCGCGTGAACACACGTCTTCTGTTGCTTCACCGCCCACGTGCAGTGAACGGCTCTACAAGCAGCAGCTGCTGCTGCAGCAGCAGCAGTAGGAGCAGCAGCACGCCTCTGTTGTGCTGATCAGCTGATCAGGTCATGGACGAGGCAAAAGCAGCTGCGTACTACGATGAACTGAAATCGAAGGGAGCAGGGGCAAAGCAGTTCAAACGGGGCCTAGGGTTTGGTGGGTGAGTGATCCCATTCCGCTTCCTTTGCTGCGCTTGTAGATGCTGAGTCAGTGGTAAACTCGGCAGAACATGCCGTTTACTTGCTTATACTAATCTTCACGGGTGAGTGGGCATCAGCTCATTGCACAGACCAGGTGGCTTGTGGTCAGCGGTGCACAGCATTGATGCGCACTGGCGTGCTTACCTTGTGTTGGTGTGTCCTGCAGCTGCACAGCGGTGTGTCCTGCATGTGTGCTTGCAGGATCAAGCACACATGCAGGACAAGCTGACAGCAGGGCCTCATCATCGCTGTTCGTGTCACCTCCCAGCTGCAGCCGTGGTGCGTGCATGCCCTGCCCCTGCTTGCACTCGAGACGATGATGCTGGAGCCCCCAAAGCTGTAGTGTTTTCGTTTCGTCTGCCAACACGCGCATGCTGCTGCCCCTGCACAGGAGCCAGCAGGCTGCTGCAGCACCAGCAGCGCCACCTGCACCACCCCAGCAGCAGCAGCATGTGCCTCAGCAGCAGCAGCAGCAGCAGCCACCAGGCTACTGGCCAGGCCCCCCAAGGGCCCCCCCACCAATGCCCCACCAGCACGCCGCCTACCTGCCCCCCTACAACCCTTACGCCCCACCCCCGCCCTACGGCCATCTAGGGTTTGCACCGCCGCCACACCATGGCGGTTATGGTGCGGTTCAGCAGCAGCAGGCCTTAGGGCCTAGGGGCCCGCCACCTGGCGCACCGCCTGGGATGCCAGGTCATGGCGCACCGCCTGGCGGCTTTGGCATGCCTCCACCTCCAGGGCACTACGGCATGCGGCCACCTGGTGTACCGCCTGGTGTACCGCCAATGGGCCATGTGGTGAGTGGGTCGTCCTCGCCTGCTGAGCCATGTGTGGACAGCCCCACCAGGATTGCTGCCCACACAATGACAGTGAGAGCTGCCTGGTGCACTGCATCGCGAATCCGCTGCTGCACATGGCGAGGGCGGCTGGCTGTGAGCCCTCTGGTAGAGTATGGGCAGTCTGCCAGTCAAGCTGCTTGATGAAGTGTAGGTTCGAGGCCATCTGGTGTACTGCCTTGTGTACCCAGAATGCGACACGCGGTTCCTCGGGTCGACCTTGTGCCTGCACACTTGGAGGAGCACTCGACCGTGGCCTGGTGTCTGCACCTTTCATGCTTTCACCATCCTGTCTCACGCCTGGTGTCACTGCAAGTCAACTGTTGGGGCATCTGTGCTACGCCAATGGCATCCGCTCGCCTTCTGGCCTTTTTCGCCCGTGCCTGCAAGCTGCACAGCTGACCCGCTCCCTGCTGCCATCCCAGCAAGCGGCAAACGGCTGTGCCTGCTGCTGCCTGCGCCTGCGCCGCTTCCCTGCAGGCGCCGCCCCCCTATGCAGGCGCAGCCAGGCCGCCCTACCCGCCAGCAGGCCCCATGGGCGGTTTGATGCCGCCGGCGCCCCACTACCCCCACCACCCTGCAGCAGCAGCAGCAGCAGCTGCAGCAGCAGCAGCAGCAGGCCATGGACAGCCGCCACCGCCAGTCTCAGCAGCAGCAGCAGCAGCAGCAGGGCATGGCCAGCGCGCCCCGCCGGCGGCAGCAGCAGCAGCAGGCGCAGGCCCCGCGCCGCCGCCGCCGCAGCCGCTGACGGAGCAGCAGCTGCGGGAGCGGCGGCAGCGGGAGGCGCAGGAGGCGCGGGACATGCAGGAGTTTGAGCAGCAGCTGGAGGATGAGGCGGCGGCCATAGAGGCGCAGGCCGCGCAGGCGGCTGCGGACGCGGCTGCGAGGCGCGCCGCAGAGGCGGAAGAGGCGCGGCTGCGGATGCGTGCCTGGACGGCGCACAAGTCGGGCGACGGGCAGGTGTACTACCACAACACGCTGAGTGGCGAGAGCAGCTGGGAGCAGCCGGAGGGGTTTGCGGGGCAGGCGGCCGAGGCGGTGGAGGGGCCGCCCGTGCCCGTCGCGCAGGCCAGCGTCGCGGGCACGGAGTGGTACGAGGTTAAGTGCCAGGACGGCCGGCGCTACTATTTCAACCACGCGACGCAGGAGACTGCGTGGAGCATGCCGTCCGAGGTTGCGGCGGTGAAGAAGCGGCAAGGGGAGGAGGCGGCAGCAGCAGCGGAGCGTGCTCGCCTGCAAGCCGCAGAGCAGCGCGCGAAAGCCGCGCAGCAGCTGGCTGCTGCGGCGACGCCGGCAGCAGCTGCTGCCGGCATGGGCGGTTTCGGCGGACCGGGCGGTTTAGGGTTTGGTCAGCCACCACCTCCAGGGTTTTGGGGGAATGCGGATGCCCTTCGGCGGCTACACATGCAGCGGATGGCGGAAGCCAGGGCTCAGGGTTCAGGCGCTGGCGGGGTTGGGGGTGCTGGGATTTTGACCAAGGAAGCCCGCGTGCAGCGGTTTAAGCAGCTGCTGGTGGAGGCTGGAGTGAACGCATTCAGCTTCTATGCCAAGGTGAGCGCATGATTACTCAAGAGTTGCCCGTTGGGTATGAGAGGCGCATGCTTTTGCCGTCTCCTATGAAACACAATACTCAACGAAGGTTGGGTGATTCTTGTGATGCATGCTTAGCGTGCTTTGTACACTAATGCTCTGCCCGGCTGCTGCTGTTGCGCAACAGTCACATCTGGTTGGTACCACATCGATCACGAGTACATGTCACGGGCTACGTTGCTGCTGCTGCTGCTGCTGCTGCTGCTGGACTATGATGAACCTGGTCGCACCTTGTGTGGTGCATCCCAGCTCAGATGGCAAACGGCCTGCATGCAGCGTGTGATCTTAAGGGTGACACGCGCCTGTTTTCAGCTCAAAAGTCGAAGCTGGCCAGGCAATGACCCTCCATGCACCAAGCCCCACATCTGTTTTCTGACCCTTCTTTTGTGTGCCGCTGCTGCTGGAACGGAACCGACGTGCACAGGTGAAGGGCAAGCTCGAGAAGGACGAGCGCTGGAAGCTGCTGCCGAGCGATGGTGAGCGGCGGCTGGCCTTCGACGAGTTCTGCAAGAACGTGGCGGCAGAGCAGAAGGCGCTGGCGGCGGCAGCGGAGCGGCAGGCGGTGGAGGGCTTCAAGTGGGTGGATGGACGGGCTGCCTCCACGGGGCTGCCAGCGTGGTGTGCGCTTGCTCCGACTCGTGTGTGTGTGCAGCTGTGGGGCGCCGTGCTTTGGACATTTGCATGAAGCTGTGCGGCGTGATGCGGTGGCAGGGGTGACGCGCCGCTGATGCAATGATGCCCGCTGACGGCAAGACCTGGCACTGCAACCCCAGCACATCGTGCAGCGTGCGCAACGCCTCTTTCTTGCTGGCGCCCGGCAAGTCCCTGGCCGTGCCCCTCCTGCATGCTCTTCCCTCGAAGTTCATCCTGTGTGCCGCTGGGTCAGCGCCGCTGCCGCCGATCGCTGCCTGCAGAGGCGAGACAGCGGCAGCCCCAGCTACATGCTGACTGGCCCTCAAGTGCTGTTCACTGGGCGCTGCATTTAACAACCAGTGCTGCTGCTGCTGCTGCTGCTGCTGCTGCTGCTGCTGCTAAAGTTGGAGGAGGCGCTGCAGCTGTACACTGCTACTTGCCTTCAAGTACTGTGTTCACTGGGCACTGTAGTCGATTACAACCGCTCTTCTGCTCCTGCTGCAGGGCGCTGCTGGAGGAGGCGCTGCAGCTGGAGCGCCAGCTGTACATTGCACTGCTCGCTGAGAGCCTCAGCAGGGAGGAGGAGCAAGGGAGGAAGCAGCAGCAGCAGCAGCAGATGGCGGCGGCGATGGCGCTGCCGGCAAGTCGTCACTGGCCAAGCTGCTGAAGCAGGGGCCGCCGGGTAAGAGCTTTGGTCCGTCATGGGTTTTCTTGTTACGAGTTGTGCTGAGTCTTTTAGATTGTGTGGCATACGTGGTTGCCGAGAGCATCAGGTGGAAGGAGGAGGAGGGTGGAGCAGCAGCAGCAGCAGCAGCAGATGCCAGCGGCATTGCAGCCGCTGGAAAGGATTCACTGGCAAGCTGCTGCAGCAGGGATCTCTAGGTGTCACCTGTGCTGTTCCGTCAGGAAGTCCCGGCTGCCACGCATGCTGGGACTCCGTCCCGGTGCTCTGAGGCTGCTGTGTGGCGTCCCGTTATTCCGGCACGTCCAAACGGGTCATGGACACCCTTCTCGTTTGGTGCAGGTGGTAGCGTGAAGCCAGAATGACAACTTCGCCAACTGCTTTTTCATGGTTCCGTGCCGGCGGTAGTGAAAGGCCACGTTGGCAACAGCGCTGACCACACAGTGTGGTGCTGTGCAGGTGGTGCCGCGGTGCCATCACCGGAGGAGGTGCCAGAGGAGGCGCTGGAGCTCAGCCTGGAGCAGCTGGGACGGTGAGCGTGTGTGTCAGTTGTCAGACAGCTGTTTTTTTTCAGTTGCACAGCATGCTGCACTGCATGGCACTGTATGGCGTACTTTTGGGTTTTCACTCTTGCTAGAAAAACGTGTAATTGATTGATGCATGCTGCACTGTGTGGCGTACCAGGCGTCGGTGGCACAGGTCATGGAATGATTGATCGGGCTCAGCATGGAGCGGTCCGGGACGGTCAGCATGTTGTAGCTGTCATGCAACTGTCGCAGGTTACAACTGTGTGACTGTACTCCAGATGTCGGTGTCACAGGTCACCTGATGGGTTGACATGCTCAAAGGGAACGGCTGGGGCAAGGCCAGCAGGCACGTGTGGGTGTAAGTTGTGCTTTGCGGCGCTGATGGTGCAAAAGCGGTGCCATTTTGGTTTCGCAAGCAAGTGCTGCATCTGAGGGATGTCCATGTGCTTGGCCGCACACCTGCAAGAGGATTTGCCGCATACCCTTTGTGTCCTGCCTGAAATCTTGACACTGAATGTGGCGTATCTGCCTTGCGCTTGCTGTAACATGTCATGTAACATATCAGGTACTGGTCAAACGACGAGCGCTGGGAGGCGGCAAAGCCCGAGCAGCGGCTGTCGCTGTTCAACGCGTGCTTTGGAGCCGCCGCAGCCGCAGCTGCAGAGCGGAAGGCGCAGCGGCGGCAGCAGCTGGAGGCTGACTACCGGCTGCTGCTGCAGCAGCTGGGGGTGCATGCAGACAGCAGCTGGAGCCGGGAGGCCCGGCAAGCCGTCAAATCCGCCATCAGCAGCAGTGCTGCAAAGCAGGGTGCTGCAGCCAACCAGCAGCAGCAGCAGCAGCAGCAGGGTGGCAACGACGCCGAGGAAGGGGAGCAGACTGAAGAACCACCAGCCGCCGCCGCAGCAGGGGATGAGGCTGACGGTGATGATGGTGCAGCAGCAGGAGGCGTGACTGCTGCTGCCGCGGCAGCAGCTGCTGCGCTAGACGAGGACGAGCGGGAGGCGCTGTTCAGGTCTTACGTGAGCGAGCTGGCGCATCAGCGGGACAAGCAGCAGTCCAGCGCCCGGCAGCAACAGCAGCGGGCTGCTGCTGCCGAGGCTCGGCTGGCTGAGCAGATGGCTGAATCGGAAGTCAGGTGAGCAGGTCGGCGGTCCTGGTTGAGCGTGGAGCACTCCCAGATGTCTGCTGCACAGCGCGACTGCTGAGCAAGGCTGGCTGAGGAGAGGGCCTGGTCAGAAGCAAGGGCTAGCCACACGGTGCTCGTCTGCACAAGGAAAGGCAGCTGTGGAGGTAACGGTACCTGTGGCACCGTCATTGCCACAACGATGGATGCGCTGCTGCCGCTGCTGCTGCCGCACGTTGTTCATGCGGATGCTGCCACGGTGTTCGGCACGCTGCTGTGGGTGTTGCAGTCCTAACATGGGGTAGGCTGCACTACTGCTTGCTGCTTGCGGCTGCTGCTGCTGCTGCTCAGCTGTGCTGCTGCAGGCAGCGGTGTGCGGCACATGCTGTTGCTGCTGCTGTGTTCTGCATGCTGCTGCTGTTGATTGTTGAGGCCGGCTCACACATCTGCTTGCCGCTGTTGCTGCCGTCGTCCCCCTGCTGCTGCAGGCAGCGGCGTGCCGCGCGTGCAGATGCTGCTGGCGCGTTTGGCACGCTGCTGAGCGAGCTGGTGCGGGATGCTGCAGCTGACTTTGCTGCCTGGCTGCCCAAGCTGAAGAAAGACCCGCTGGTGAGTTTACCAGTTTTACGGCACAGATGCCTGGTGGATGCGTGGTTCGTTGCGTACGATGCCAACGCTTCCTGGGATGTGGGGTGCAAGGGAGTGACGTGCGTATGCTGCGCTGCCTGGCTGCCCAGGCACAAGCCATTTGGCCATCAAGAGGCGGTGAAAAGAGGCTGAACTGAGGTGCTGCATTTGGCAGCGCTGAGTGCGGTAGCATGTGGTGTGTGCGCGCGTTGACAGCTGACGCAGGTTCACCTGGAAGCTTGCCGTACGCTGGCCACCACGTGCATATGGTTGCTGCCTAGCCCTGCTCAAGCTGACACCCTTCATGTGTGTGTGTGTCTCCTGCTGGTGCTGGCTGCTCAAAGCAGCCCCCTCCTGCTGCACAATGCTCCAATGGTTGTGCATTGCATGCGTGCTCGGCTGTGATTGTGCCCAGCCTTCCTCGACTCCTCTGCAGCGGAACCGCCGTGCGCCTGCTGCCAGCTCCATGGCGCCATGCTGCCTTGAGCTGAGCTGCCTTGTTGCCTGCTTCCTTGATGTTCGTGGCCTGCTGCTGCAGAAGCGAGCCAGCAACCCGCTGCTCAGTGACGACGACCTGGATCGACAGTTCACAGAGCACACCGCCGGCCTCGCCAAAGCAGCAGCAGCCGCACTAGCAGCAGCGCTCGAGCAGGCCCTGCTGCCGCTGCTGCCGTCGCCGCTCGCTGCACTTGTCACGGCTTCAAAGGCAGCTTCCAAAGCTGGCGGCGGCAGCGGCGGCAGCAGCAGCAGTGTGGAACCCGGTGTTGCTACTGCTGCTGAAGCGTGGCGGAGGTCTGGCTCCGGGCGCCAGCTGCCGGATGTGTTTCGGCGCTTTGAGGCCGTGGATGCGCTGATGGACGAAAGCGGGGACGAACGATGGTCGAAGCAGCCGGAAGATATAAAGCTGGCAGCATGGAGGTCTTGGGTGGATGACGTGGTGTGGGGCCGGCCACCTGGAGCATCTGCTGCTGGTGGTGCTGCTGCTGGTGCCGCTGCTGGTGGTGGCAGACGGGATGCAGCAGCAGCAACACCGGGTTCCACGCAGCTGCCGCCGCCATCGCAGTCGCATGAAAGTGGTTACCACAAGGGACGGGAAGACTATGGCAGCAGGAGTGGTGGCAGCAGGGGCGGGGATGGATACAGCAGCAGAGGGGACAGGGACAGAGACAGGGACAGGGACAGTAGAGAAAGGGAGGGAAGGGACAGCAGGCGGCGGTCCCCGGATTGGGATGGTGGGTACGGCCGCAGCAGCGGTGTGCGCAGCAGCTCGCGCTACGAGCAGCAGGCAGATGAGCGGGACAGGAAGCGATCCAGAGCTTGAAGCACCAGGGAAAGAGGGGAGGGGCTATCTCTGCCAGCCACGGGTCTGTGCATTTGCGTGCGTGGCCCCAACGCACATTGTTGGTAGGATGAGGGGCGCTCCTTGCATGCATGCAGTGCTGTGTCCTCGTAATGATGCCTTGAAGCTCCTTGCTTATGCTGGTATCTACTACGCGTGTTCTGTGCCTTCTGTGTCATTCACAGTGAGTGCATGCAGCAGAGCTTGCATGCGTGAGGGTGCTTTTTTACAGCGTGCTGATCATGGTGACGTTCGCCATGCTGTGAAGCTGCTGCTGCACATGACGGCAATGAGTGCAGCTGACACCTCAGGCTGCTGGGAGTGCCCAGTGCTGCAGTAACAACAAATTGCAATTGTGTTATACTGTGTATCTGCTCATAGAATTAATTTGCTATAGACACAGCACTGCTGAGCAGTGACAGCAGGCAACTGTTCTGCAGACACGTCCGGTCCTACTCCAAGCATCTCAAGATGCGATGATGTGTAAGCTTACACACGAAGGCCGTCAGTGTTCGCTCCCCGCTATCATGGTCGTGAGCAGCACTGACCAGGTTCATTTTGAGTGCAGGTAATACTAGAGAAACTAGCAAGGAGGACTCCTCTGAGCAGCAGAGGAGCAGAGATATGTAGTTCAAGATACCATGCATGCCACCATATGGTGGCGGGGCCCATCTCAGCATGTGAGTGCCGCATTTGCTGCTTTGTACTCTGCAATACATCTATTACTGCAAGCCTTTACACACTTTGTGAAACACCGGTTGTGTCCGCTGTAGGGACACTCGCTGCAGCTGCTGTTCAGGGCTCGTAACCACATCGACGGGTCGAAGTTCAGGAGCTGAAGGTTCCGTTTTTACGACATATGGATATGAGCTTTGACCGGTTGATCGAAGTATCAGCCGCTGTACAGGCATTGTGTCGACCAGATCTCCCGCCAAAATGCACCCGCCGGCCTATCACAGCCCCACCGAGGGCCGCCTGGTCAATATTGGCCAACTTACTAGCCTGGGATAACTTTAGCCTGACTTAGCGCGCTTTAGCCTGGAATTAGTGAGCTACTGTTGCCGTAGTGTAAGGGCCTTTGACTGGATGGTCGAATCGCCAACTGGTGGTTGCAACAATTGTGATCCATGCTGCTGCGCATGCTGTCATGTGAGTGAATCGTTGCTGCAGGTAATTGTTAGGTATGATAATTGGGAACAGCCGCTAGGCAGTCACACATCTGCAGGGTGCCGGCTGTGCGCCTTGGCCATGTTGAGCATCAGCCGCCATGCATATCATATGCATGAGGCTCACAATCAGCGCCAGCGTTGCCGCCCACAAGTAGACGAGTTAACCAGAAATGATCGCTGCAGCATGCACGTACATCCTGCACTCAGGGGCTTCTCTGCCAGCGGCGCCCCGCACTGGCGGTTTTGGTTAGCAATAAGCACGATCCGCCCACTGCACTTTGGATGAGGTGAGGTTATCGTGCTTATCGTGAAATTTTCCCAAAACAGGGCCGATTTTTGGGTAGGCCCGATAAGCCCTTATCCTTTGTGGGTATGCTTTGTTTTTGAAATGATGTTGCTGTGCTGGTGTTGGTCCTGATTTTCCTAGCACTGCTGTGCCTCAAATACTACGTATCGGCTACGCCAATTGCAGAATGAGTTGTCGAAGAGGTTGCAGCTGCACATGCCTTGTATGTGGTGTTGTACAGGTGGTCACTGCAGCCAGTGCACGGTGCAGAATCTGAGGCGGCGGTGGCCCATAAAGTTTTTGGCAAAAACTGAAACACAGCAAACGTTGCGCTCCAAGTGTCTTCTCACATTGGTGAATGATGTCCAGTTGTTGATGAGCCTTGCCATCGTGACGTCTAGACAAGCCTTGACAAGATCTTGCTTGCTCCTTCCAGAATCAACCTTCTGTTGACCAGAAGCAGGCCATCGTCCCTTGGGATTCAATTGGGAAGATGGCGTGCGTCTGGTCACCGGAAGGTTGACTCTGGTAAGAGATTAATCTCATGTTTACTGTAAGACTATTACCCCCTTACCACTACCACCACCTCCGGGTGATAATCTTACATATACGCTCAGGGCCTTGGCGCTGAATTCAGTACGCTGCAGCGTACCTCGTACTAGCCTAGTAGGGACCCTAGGGGTACCCTGGGCCACCAATACTGGTTGTAACAGGCAGCAAGAAAACAACAGACTAAGCTCAGGCCAAAGCCATACCAGGCCTCGCCTGTATGATTAGGCAAACCAGTTCCAGTCCCCAGCAGGGCCGAAGGCCCTGGCATGCGATTCCGATCCTGGTGTCGGGCTTGCCCAAAAGGGCTTAGGTTCAACGGCAGGATCCCAGTCGAGACGTGGTGCTGGGCTTAATACGGATTGAAGGAGCATACCCTCCAGTTTCCCTTGTGTTTTAGGGTGCTTAACGGTGCCTGGCATTACATTGGTCACCAATGTAGCCCGGTCATGACACGGTCACCTGCAGCTTACGTCGTCTTCATGTGGTTGCCTCTGAGAGACTGGGAAGTGCAGCAGTTCAACACCATTTTTGTCCAGATCGGTGCTCGCAAACGTATAGCCCTCGTGACTCTGGAGCCATTCAACGGGCTGCAAGCAGCAAATGACCCTGCGGCTCTGGCAAAACTGTCAGAGCAGGTGCTGGCATGGGAGCAGATGGGAGTGATCGTGATCGTCCGATTTGCTCATGAAATGAACGGTGAGTGGCTCTTGAAATGAGCGGTCAGAGATACATGCTTTGCAGCGGTTCTGACGCATGCAGCATCATGCTGCCCGAACATTCTCAGCCGCTGAGCATATGCATGTGTATAAGCAAATGCAGACACGGAGCTGGTTTGTACAGGTTACCCTGCAGACATGGAACATGCAGTGCTTGGACACGCGGGGACATAAATTGTTGTTGCAGGACAGGGCACTCTATGCCATGTGCCACATGCATAGGCCATCATGGCCATATGGGCATTGATGGGCCATTGACAATGCATGTCAGGCCAATGAGGGAGCACCGGTGATCATCAGCTCTCCTTGCCCCTGTTGTCGGCGCCCTATACATGTGCAGCACCTTTGGCTGCTACACTGCTTGCAAAGCACCTGGTGTCTTTTTTGCATTCCATTGTGCACTGCCCATGCGTGGACACATTCAGCCATGCCATGCGTATCGTGCACTGCTTGAGCAACACAGCCTCTCCCTACAGCTTTTGCTGCTCAGTACCTCTGTTGTGCTGCACTCTGCTGCATGACAGGCTCTTGGTATGCTTGGTGTCAACAGCCAACACTGTACAGGTGACGACAGCAACGATCACTCACCAACCGATGCTGCTGGAAAATGCTGCATGTGTGCCTGCCAACTGCTCCAGTTTTCGGCACCTGGTTCCATGGCAGGCATGCGCGCGGTAACAAAGATTTGTCATGCGTTTGAACAAGTTGAAACTGATGACAGTAGTTGAGTTATTGTGTTACACCACAGCTGCCGGATGAATGGGTTGCCGTGGTTTGGATCAAGGCATTACAACCCCAGCCCGCGGCTGGGCTAAAAAGGCAACTGGAATTGACGGATTTGTGCGGGTGGTTTCGATCGCCCAATCAATGAAGAAGAAACTGGGTACAATTACAAGAAACCCTCATGAGCGGAACAACGGCTCGCTGGGCTAGTGCCTGAGGCAGGTTCAGTCCTGTACTACTGTATTGTATTGTATTGTACAAGCATGGTGTGCGCCACATTGCAATACAAATACAATACAATACAGTAGTACAGGACTGAACCTGCCTCAGGCACTAGCCCAGCGAGCCGTTGTTCCGCTCTTGAGGGTTGCAGCAGTGATATGAGTCCCACTACTTCTGTTATTTGTTTGAGGCCATACTGATCCACACCCGCAGTTCCATCCTTCTGCACAAACAGCTTGTCCAGCGGCTGCACATCTGCAGTATCACAGTTGGCAACAGTGCAGATGACAGAGCAGAAGGACATGACATTAGGGGTTGAATGAATGTGACACCAGCTTAGGTCAGCAACTATTGTAAGGCTGTGCAGGGTGACTTGGTTAGCTGCTTCACTGCCAACTATGGTCAGGCAGTCTCTTACACACCTGTCAGCAGGTCAAAGGTGCCGCACAGCTTGCCGTCAATGGTGATGTCCCGCTTGGCCTGGTTTCTGAACACCTGCTTCAGCTCCTGCGTCACCAGCAGCTCGCCAGTCAGCGGGCATGACCTGTCCTCATAGCGCTCCAGCACCGCACGCACAGCATTGTCCACCACTGTGCCTTCAGGGATGGTTGTCCTGATGCGTTGGTTGAGTCAGGCAGTGGGCATGTTGTCCATGCTCTTGTTTACCTTGCTCAGCGCAGCCTTGACTGCTGCCATCATAACAGCAAACATTGTATTTCTGCAGGGGAACATTTGCTCTGGTCGCCGCAGCCGTCAAGCGTGATGCACAGCGCTCCACAATGCTGTGGGCGCCAAACGAAGGAGGCGGTTATCCCTTCGCTGGTGAGCATGCCAATGGCACAATCATGCGCTGATGACCTTGTCATACTTTTCCGGCATGTCAGCAAGAGTTATCTGCTGTGATGGGCTGCATGTGATGGGCTGCGCTGTTGTGGGCGCACACCCAACAAAGGATCAGGGTGCACGCCCCAACACCATGAGTGAACATGCAGCAGCAGCAGCAGCAGCAGCAGCAGCAGCAGCAGCATCAGCAGCAGCAGCAGCAGCAGTGGCAGCAGGGACAACGGGAATGCACCAACCTGCATTGGTTGGAGAGTGCTACTGGCTGAGAAATGAGTACGGCCAGCCAGCACCCTGATGCAGTCACTAGGTCCATGCATATGTTGATGTATAAGCTGATTATGCAATAGCTTCCTCGGCTTGTTTCTGTGCAGAGGTGTTGACAGTGATCAACCAGCCGTTTGCATGTGCACGCATATTTGCTCCTTGGGTCCAGCAAGGTTGCTCATCGCAGAACTGCATATTGCAGGTGGACAGTTCCAGTTGAGGTGTACTGCTACAGAGACGAACACGGCAGGATCGGATTGCGACCAGCTGGACACCAACAATGACGGGGCAACCAGCATGGCTGATGACCCCTACACACCTTACTACCCTGGTGAGCCGCTGCAGGGCTATTTGACTAGGATCGAAGGTGGGAGCACCTCCTCTTGGGTTTTCATTCTTGCTAGAAAGTGTGTTATTGATAGTTTGATAGTTTGACAAGGTGGGGAGGGGCAGGGTGGCAACAGCTGACAGCAGCAGCGTTGAAACACCTTGGGGCCTAGCGGCAAGGGCTAAAGTAGGGGCTGAGGGAATAGCAGCAGGGATTGAGGGCAAGGGTGCCGTTCGTTGCAGGCAACATTGGATGGTTAACAAGCAAGCAGGCAAGGGGAGTGAGGTTCGAGATGCATTGCATGCGTTATGCGATATGTTGTGATATGATCCTCGCGGCAGTGCTGTGCGGGTCAAGAGGCAGTCGGACAAAGGGGGGGGGGGGGGCAGACAGGCACACATCACCAGCAGCCACTGCATGACACTGGCTAAACTGACTGTCATGGCGTGCTGCTGCTGCCACCGTGATGAACGGCGTGACAGGTGATGAATGGGTTGATTGGGTCGGCTTGTCTGTCTACCACTTTGGCGCAAGGTACCCCTGGGGTGCCAACAGCTTGCCGGAGAACTCCAAGTTCTACAACAAGGCAAGCCGGTCCCTGCAGCAGTGACACGGCAACTTAGTGCATCAGTTCTCAGTTCCCCAGTGTCAACTGCCAGTATTGGATGTAGTGCAGTCCGTGCCGCATCAACTGCTCAGGCCATTCAGCTTGTTGTTGGCTAGGATTTGCTGCCGACCGTCGGGACGTGAGGTGCCTGGTCCTGTTGCTGTTGCACCATGTCAGCTGTGATAGGAATGCTTCTTGAAACTGCAAGTGGTGACTTCTGGCTGACCGTGTGTGTTTGATGCCTTCCTGCTGGTTGCCACCACGTCATGCGTGGGGTGCGCACCCATTTGATGGCTGCACTGCAGATCACTGGCAATTACAAGGGACTGCTGGCAACGAGACGGCAGTGCCAAACTTTTACGACCTCTTCTGCAATGGAACGAATGGTCGCACTAAGCCAATGATCATTGGAGAGGTGAGGAGCTGTTGCAGCAGCAGCAGCAGCAGCAGCAGCAGGAGAACTACAGCAGGAGAACTGCAGCAGGAGACCTGCAGCAGCATAGCTGATGTAAGCCAACGATCACCTACTGTCTTGCTGAAGTATGGACCTGGCACTGCCACACCTGACGTCAACTATATGATGGGACACAAATTAAGTCAACAATTTACTTCATGCTCTTACACCTGCATTGCAGACGGGTGCACTGTTCAACACGTGCAATCTCAAGCGTACACGGGGCTGTCAGGACGGCACCAGCAGCGGCACAGAGCTGCAAATCAAGAGTGCCTGGTGGCGACAGGTGCGGGCAGCAGGCGTTCAGCATATTTCAAGCACATGTGGCACGCCACCCTTGTAATACTGTAGAGCGCACTGTGGCCGTCGTGGCTAGTAGACAGGAACACAAATGCATCAAGAATGGCAGTGATAGGTCAGGTGTTGTACCTGTTGGTGGTACAGCAGTGTGTAGCACCTTTTGTCGGCAGGTCGATAGTGTCCCATTAAACGCATGGCGCAGCATTACTACTCTGTTAGCAGCGACATGACGATGCAGGTATGGAAACTTATGATAGCGAATGGGCAAAGTGCTTGCAATAAACTAGCTTAAACAGCAATGTGCTTCTGTATGCTTCCTTGCTGCAGGTTTTTGCTGTCGCTGATACAACCTTGGGACCTGCCATCCCAAAGGTGTTTCCTCAGATCAAGCTCATCAATTGGTTTGACATCCGGAAGGCGGAGGCTGAAGCACAGGTGAGACGTGGCGAGTGTGCCTGTTCATGCTGCTCCAGATGTGCTGGAACAGCTTTGAATGTGATATGGATGTGTGACGTGCTAGCATTATGTGACACAGTATCAGCAGCAAACTAAACTGCTGTCGTGTGGAGGGCGCGAGGAACTTTGCTCCCCATGTTTGCTGAATCTGGCTTGGTTGACAGTGCTGATGTTGTGCCGTTTTGCACCTGCCTGCAGAACAACATTGTGGACTGGAGAGTCAGCGGCACCAGCACTATTCGGTCGAGCTTCATGACTCAAATCAACAGCAAATACAACAGCAACACAGCACCATATTGGAACCTGCCAGCTGTTTCCACGCCCGCCGCAACTGCGGCTGCTGCGGCCGCATCGAGTGACGCTGTCAGCAGTGCTGCTGTGTCACCTAGAGCTCGATTTGCTTTGAACCGGTACACGATTGTTGTGCGCCCTCGGCCGGTCCTTTGGTCGGTCATTAAGGAGATGGTATGCGGGGATTTGCTGCCGGGAGCGGTGGTGGTGACGGAGCGTAGAGGTACAGTAGTCTGTCACTACAGGCGGCAGCACCTACACACTGTCACCGTGACTGATTCTGTTTCAGGTGGCAACCTAGGCAGATTTGTGTAGGCGGAAGATGACTGCCTGGTTGCGTCAAATAAGATAATTGCCTGGTTGTTTGAAGTAAGCTCAATTTTTATGATTACTTTGGTGTTGTTAAACAAGGAGTTGTATTGTGTATGCAATTGTAGGTTGTCATGTTGGAAGTGTGTTGCATAAGTGTGATAAGTGTGGCTGCAGTTGTGAAGAGAAAGAAATTGTGTTAGATTTTTTTTGTTGCATATAGGAGTTGTATTGTCTGTTTGCAGCATCAGGTTATAGTGGTAGTGTATGGCATAAAGTTAGGTTGTGAAGACAGCGAAGTGGGCGATGCAGAGGTGCAAGCAGTTGGGGTGGCCACACCCAGCGATGGTATTGTCAAAGGTCCTGCTGTGTCAGTTTGCAGTTGCGCAGGGTGCTTGGCAAAGCCCCTAATAAAGTCATGTGTGGTTATGATCTGCAAGGGTATGTTGGGTCTAATGGTGCACTGAGGCGCAAATGGCTATGGTTTTGATGTAGTGTCTTTGGAATTATTGCCAAAAGTTCTCATGGTGCTGCTGTTATTTGACCAGATACAGCTCTTATGAGACAGGGTGTGTTCTTCCTGATGATGTTGGTCGGTTGGTATCTGTTTCGTAAACTGATAAATAATACGTTATGCATGGGTGGTTGTATGCCATTGATGTTGATGGTGTCAAGCCTGGGATGATGATGATGTGGGGAGGAGTGATGCAAGTGGCAAGTATGATAATATACGGATGATCTTGACCATACTGTGTTCTGTTTATGCTGTGTTGTGGTCTGTTCATGCTGTGTTGTGGGAGTGCAGCTAATGATGCGGTAGAGAGTGTGCTACAGCTAGTATGTTGATCATATAACCCATTCTTGCTACAGCAGCAACGGTAGGTAGCTGGTAAATCAAGACTCTGTGACAAGGCGAATAAGATGGGTCAGGGTGGATGGTGGGCTGTATGTACAGTTGTATGCACAGTGTGCTCACCAAGTAAGGTATGATGGTGAATTTGCATACATGTGAAGGGAGTGGGGTTGGTGTGATGAAAAAGGGAGAGTGTAATCAACATGTACCCTGTATTGTGAACAGGCATGTCTATTGCGCAATCGCAGCTGCGTATGTGAAGGTGTTGCACACAGAAACAGAGGAGAAGTGATGTTGTTATGCAAAAAGCACCTCGATAGGTGGTATGGAAGTTGACAGAGTTTCGTAAATGTGGACAATGATGGTGCACCCAGACCTCCTGGACGGAAGATGGTAAGTATGCAAATGTATCATGATTTAGCTACAGCTCAGTTGGTGAGAACTGGGTGTATAACGACAACGTTGCGAACAGGTAGGCAACAAGCATGAGAAATGATTTTTAAAGGAACAATGTTAGGGTGGATCAGCCTATTATACCACTCTGGGTGGTATAAGAAAACTTGGCGGATATAAGGAAAATTGGCGGAAATTGGCGGATAAAAAGAACATTGGCGGATGACCCAATTCCTGTGTAGCGGTTGCAACTGCGTACCAATTGGTATGTCGACCAACTGGTGAAAACACACCCACTAGATCGTGAGTTGCGCCCCGTCAATGTGACTGCGAGCCCCAAAGATGTTAACTTCCTGTGCGATTGTACCGTACTTCCTGTGCGATTGTACCGTGCGAATGTGCGGCACATATGCCAGTGGTGTGCATTTGTCAAGAAGAAGAAGCACCCCGAGTTGAACGCAGCAGCAAAAGGCAAGCAAGTTCCACGTGACACCGGTAGCGTAGGGTACCCTACCCCTGCATGGGAGGCTGAGCATGTAAGCAAAGCTGGCTCCACCCACTGTACTGCGCCGCTGGTTATACATATATGTAAATGGGCTTATATGTACATGGGCGAGCAGTGGACAAAGATTGCTACTAAATGTTAGCAAAGCTACGATCCTGCAGTTGACGATGTTGACATAATGTGCACACGTTGACATAATGTGTTTCACGTGAAGCAAGCCATGTCAGAACAGGAAATGGTACAGACGCTGACATCTACGTAGCGTTCCCACCTGGGTCCCACCCAGGATACAGCTGGCATGTTAACAAGCAAAACCTGAAACGGGTACAGGAACGGTTACTACAATGGATATGTTGGCTGCCACCTACCATAGTACGATGGTAGCATTTGAGCATACAGACGAGATAAATTGTACACATGTGAAGAAGCAGCACTCTAGCATAAAAAGGCAAGCAAGCAAGCAAGCAGTGTCACGTGACACCAGTACTGGTGGTGCACCCTACCCCTGCATGCGAGACATGCGTCGGAAAAATTGCCCCCCCTACCGTAACCATTACCAAGTTTACGCACAGGAGTGTTCCACGGAAGGACATGTTAACCCTGTCGCTGAAGCGAGTTCCGTGCAACCCGGGCCGGTTACGAGAACTTGCTGCAGCAAAGCCGCGAAAGGTGTTGCGACAACCACGGTTGTACGCACTACCTGTTCAGACTCGTTGTTGCAACTGTGTGCCCTTGCTGAAGCATGCTGTCACAACCTGTCGTGTGCTTGTGACAAGCGGTTTGCCAGCCCTAGAGAAGGGGTTGCTGACAGGAACATGGCAGCTCTGTTACATTGAGCTGCAGTACACGCCAACTTGATGTACATGTGTGTGTACCACCAAGCAGGGATTCACATGCACTGTTTCAGCAGGACATCGCCTTGGCACACTTGTAAACCACAACAGCACATTACTACACAACCAGCTGGACAGCAACTTGTCAGTGTTAACATGTTGGCAAACCACCAACAAGTACCCAACACGTAGCTCTATCCTGGTCATCATGATCATCATCATCATCATATCACCCATTCAAGCCATAGCATCAGCGCCATCGGCCCCGCGCCCACCGGGGCGGAAAGAGGAGGGAGCACTGCTCCAGAATGTTTGCATGCATTGCGCTCATCCCAAGACTTGACAAGAAAAGCAGCAATACACGGTGACACCATTTGACATCTTTTAGAACTGCCCCAAATATCATCAGATACAAAACGCAACACCTTGATTGACGAATCAGCCATGAACAAAACGCTGCGCAACTTTTCAGCGCAACCAGGCATGGATCTGATCTCGGCAAACATATTATCTGAAAAGGGAGTCCCTCTGAGCAGAAGTAGCAGGGCAATCAAACATCAAGTGTGACAAAGACTCAACTTCTGCACCACAACAAGGACATCCTGAAGTGGAGTTGGCTCTGCGACCCCCAAACTGACTAGTACGCTCATGCACACACAGACAACCCATACGAACACGCAAAAGCAATTGAATACCACGTGGTATTGCCACTGAACTCAAGTACGGCCTAGGCCTCCTGAAACCCATAGCATCAACATGAGTGGGATGCACATGAGCCACATACTGACTCAGAGTGGAGTGTTCCAACGTTTCACATGCAATCCTTTCAGCATGTAGTGTCCTGACCTGCTTGTTGACATGGCTCTTGCACGCACTGGCTCTGCCTTCCGCGGTCACAACATCACATCATACTTGCACATTCACACCATACTTGCACAGCCCTATCCTGGTGTTGGTGCAGGTGGCCTCAAAAGCCATCAGCACCTGACCTGCCTGTGCCACTGAACCCTGACACCAAGTCACGTGTGCACTGGCACAGAAAAAGTACAATGCAAAGACAGCACATGCAGCCCACCGTGGAAGCACCCATCGGCATAAAACCAGAAAGTTATCTCGACTGCCAAGGCATCCACACGGACGATCTGCAAAGATGAAGCTGCAGCACTGCAGATAAGAACTGTCAGTCGCAACTCCCCTGCATCAGCAGCCGTTTGATGCCAACACATGGAGCCGCGCTACTGGTAGGAACAACAGCTGGGACAACCATTGCTGCCTGCAGAAATAGCGCTGGTGAAGCCTGATTGCATGTCCTCTGCAGCCGGTGCCAGCGGGTTGCAGCCCATCACAATCACGGCCACGTGGGCAGTGCAGCGGTGTGTGGTTACGGCAGCATACTGGTCCCGGCAAAGTGCTGGGACACCACGCTGATTTGGCAGCATACTGGGCTCCAGCCTGACACCTTAGCAGTATATGTGCTGTACCTGAGACTTGGCATGCTCACGCGTTCTGCATGCACTTGTAAGCTGGCAGCAGTGGCTGGCGCCGCAGTGTTTGCTGTCTCTTTGGATCATTGACCGCATACCGCAGCCTATGCTGCTGCTGCCGCTGCTGCCTGTCAGCTGTGCATCTGCTGCATTTGATGGAACACGCACCTCGGTGAGTCGTTGTACTGGCAGAGGGGCATGCCCACACCAGCACTCGATCAAGTGCCATAGCTGCATCTGCACAGGTACCAGATGCAGGTTGACCCATACTGCCTTTC
Source organism: Scenedesmus sp. NREL 46B-D3 (assembly GCA_014080715.1). Taxonomy (NCBI): domain Eukaryota; kingdom Viridiplantae; phylum Chlorophyta; class Chlorophyceae; order Sphaeropleales; family Scenedesmaceae; genus Scenedesmus; species Scenedesmus sp. NREL 46B-D3. Next base: position 97,462 of record JACERP010000220.1, read on the forward strand.
AAAGGGTTTCAGATTGGTCAGTGCACAACTTGATGCCGAGAAGCTGCTTGTCAGGCAGCAGGCACTGTTGCTCACCTGCTGTTCCTGCCTCAGGAACAGGTGCTGCTGCTCTCTTAAACACAGACGACTCCGCCCGCGCCATCAGCTGATACATTGCTCGTACATGAATACACAGCCTTCAATCAGCACAGCGGCTTGCCCAGGCTGCCCACATCTGCTGCTGCTACTGCACCCCAGGTCGTGTCGTGATCTCGGCTGTCAGTCAGCGTCATCAACCAGCAAATGCATGGGTAGGTTGCAAGTCGATGCGTGACAACGATCAACTGCAGGCACTCGCGAGTGTGCAAGGCGGTAGCCACTGACTGCCTTGAACGGCATTACCGCAACTCTGCGACAACGCCAGATTGCCTTTCATAGTGATGTATACTGCATTGAAGCGGTCCCGTGTGGCGCATCGCTTCGCAGCGTACAAGATGCATTTTGAAGTCTATGTCATTGTCACCAGCGTTGGCTTTCCACTGCTTCTCACTGCGTCAGCAGCAAAGTGATTTTTTATGGTTGGTACCAAAACTTTTGAAACAACGAGTAACAGGCGGACGCCCTGATGCTGATGCCTTGCGGACGGTCTCCATAACTCTTGAGAACTTCTCTGACACTTGCGAAAGGTGTGCGGCGTGCTGATGAAAGGCTTTCCTTCACAGAGTCTACCTAGCTGGGTGTCTATAAAGATTCGTGTAGCTGACTCGTTGCACGACAACGCCATGTGGGAACCACCCCTAGGTTGCTCAAAAGCAGTACGATAAGCCGAGTTCCATCGTGCGTGGCAAATACACCAACTACCCTAGATGTTACGCGTGACACCCCCTTCCCGGGAACCGCCAAGCAACGAATTTGAAGAACGTGTGCGCAATTGCAACCTAACACCTGCACACCTGTGATCAACTCAACACTGCATTGCAGACTGGTTGTAACAATGTCAAAAGCAGCAGCACTTTTACACGGCAGCAAAAAAGCAAGCAAGCCCAACAATGTGATAAGCAGCAGAACTGTACCTTTGCAGGCTATAAAGTAACACTAGCGAATTTAGCCTGCCCCCCTTCAATGACGTGTCTGCAACTGCAGCAACCACTGACAACAGTGGAATGATTTAGCTACATGCAATTGCAGTGGGTGGTCCGCGTTGCATGTATGAGCAGCAGCAGTCATTCGCTTTCATGAGGGGGGTTGGGTGGGCTGCCAGTGTACTGCATGCTAGTGCCGTGTCCTCTCACATGCAATGTCCAACACCACAATGCATGAATTACACTTCATAGGCACAACAGTGAACCAAGCTCCAGTCACCAATGCACTCTGCTTCGAGAACTGCCACCGCCAGACGCACGTGAGCAGCATTACTGCAGCCTTCCAACAGCTCACAATGCACTGCTGTGACAAGTGACTGCTGTAAGAAGTGAGTGCATGCTGCTGTTCAGTTCAACTTGCACCTGCTGCCGCCACCATGCATGCATAAAGGCCACAGCAACAACATGTCATACATGCCTGTGCCGCAATAACAACAATAACATGATCAAAGCAGCAACCAATGCCTGACTGGCAAGTACAGCTGCAACCTAGGCAACACCATAACCTCCACCAGCAGGCTGTCACGGCAAACCTCCAGCCCCCGGTACGACATCATGTGCCAGCAGCGCTAGTTAGCACGAAAGCAGCAGAAGTTTACTGTTGTTTGTTCTAAAACTGGGAAGATGTGCCCTCCCATTGTGCATCATACACGCACAAGTACAATGCATACAACCCTTTTCACCAGGCGCCCAGCACTGCGGCTAACTGCACAAACTCCTGTTCCCCATCTGCCTTTTTTTCTACCGTCCAGCTTACACGCACACATCTACAGGTGCAGTGCAGAGTCGCCCTGCATACTGCTAGCACGGACAGTGCCAAGGACAACTCTGCTGCTTCTAAGCTCAGCAACTGCAACACGCTGCACAGGCTGAACACAATGGCAGACAGCTGTCCCTTAGGCCACAGCTCTGCCTTCAGTCCTAACCACAATGCAAGCAGCACACCATCGCTACAGTCATCAGCATTGCCACATCCTGCTTGCAAGACATGACGACGCAAGGCACCACCCATCCACAAGCTACAGCCCTGAAGCACAAAATTTGTTGCCACAAGTCTCAAGTGCAATGAGTTGCAAGATACTAGTGCACAACCACCCGCAGCAGCAGGCGACCAACAACAGCCCAAAAGGGTCCAGGGCACAGACGAGCAGCAGCACGGCAGCGACAGCCGCTGCATTCCCTGCCAATGCAACAAACAGGCCTGCCCGCGCAACGAGCCGTTTCAAAACAACAACCCCATCCTCAACTCCTAGGCCTGACTGCTTGAGAACAATACCCCACCAGCTGCACAGATGCACCACATAAAAGAGTGTGAGCTACTGCCACCTGCAGCGGCAGCTGCATCTCGCATGCCGCATGTTACTGCCCGTTGATCTTCTGCAGCTTCTCGCTGGCCACGTGTGCGATGGACTTGCCCTCAGCAGCAGCCACAGCCTCCAGCGCCTTGAATGTGTCCTCGTCAATAGACACCTGCAAGCAGCACAGCAGCAGCAAACCAGGCAAATGTGGCGGGTGGAGCGGTCAACGTCAACATGCAGGTAGACACGCCATGCGCCAGCACAACTCAATGTCCCCATCAACCACGGACTCTGCAGCTGCAGTCATGACAGAATGCCTGACGGCGGAGGACAGATGAGCAGCATGTCGGAACACCCCCAGGCAGTACAGTCAGCAGCAGCACAACCGCCAGCATGCGAAGTGCACTGTACAATCAGCATGCGGCGGCTTGCAACGTCGCTCAGCATCCATCCCCCAAGCAAGCACAGGCAACCAGACAGAGCATGGCCCCATCCTGACCGCGCCCTGCGCCACACTCACCATGGGCAGCTTGCCCAGCTTGTCTGCTGGCACGTAACTGTCAGAGTAGCTGCGCAGCGCGGCAAACCCGACGCGTGCCACAAAGTCGCCAAACGCCTCGCTCGGCTGCCGCCGCGACTTGAAGGCCGCCAGCAGCGGCTCCAGCACGGTTTCCAGGTCCCTCAGCTTCACGCGCTCGGCAAAGACCTTGGCCAGGCGGGTCTGGTTGGGGCTGCCGCCCAGCCACAGCTGTTTGAGGGAGAGAGGCGCAGCGCAGCCATGCAGCCACACAGCAGACGCGGCAGCGTCAGACAAGCAAAGCAAACGTTGCGACCAGAAGAATGAGCAAGCAGCACGAGCAGCGGTGGATGAACGGCAAGCAAGTGCTGCGCAGCACACACTTTGGCCAGATGAGTCTGGTTTTTGGCTGCCTCTCACTGTGGCTGAAGCTTATAAGCAAGGCACGAGCAGCGCATGAAGCAGTGTTAGACATGCAGGGGTCAAGCCAGGGAGAAGACAAAGCAGCAGAGAAGGTGACGCTACTGCAGGCAGCAGTTGGGGCTGCCAGGGAAAGGGGGGGTGTAGGGGGGGTGTGAAAATAGGAGCAGCAGGCACGACAATACTTCAGTTGGGCGGGTTGTACGGATTTGCAACTACAATGTGTGAGCAGCCCCACACAGGCCGGCGGCGCCTGCCATGCAGCACTAAGAACCCCCCCGTGCCACCCAGCACACTCGACACTGCGGATGAACACGACTGACCCCCCCCTCACCTGGTAGGTGTTGGGGCCGTCGCCCACGTAGCCGATCTCTGCCATGTAGGGTCGCGCGCAGCCGTTGGGGCAGCCGGTCATGCGCATGGTGATGGGCTCGTCGCCCAGGCCAAGGCGGCCCAGCAGCGCCAACACACGCCTGCAGCCGACAGGAGGACAGCAGAAGCCGTCAGTCTCGACGCAAGGCCAACAGTGTGCAAGCGGTGTGTCGCGGCAGCTGCGCTGCGGCGCACGCCACCTCAGCAAGGCTCAGCCAGCAGCAGGTGCCAGCCCCACCAGATTCCACGCCAAACAGCAATGCACTGTCGCAGCATGCTGCACATGTCGCTGCCACCTCCACAACACAATGCAGGCACACCCCGCACGCTCACCCAAAACCAACCGATCCAATCAAGCGACGCAGGCTGCCAACATGCCTTGGCCTGACTTCAGGCTGGCGCAATTGATGCTGTTCAAGTTCCACTGTACAACAGAAGGCTCCCTGGGCAGCTGTGCTGCTGTACTGCAAACGCAGGAGCACCCTGCACTGCTCGCCCAGCAGCGGCGTGGCGCTCACTTGTTGACGTCGGGCAGGCCCCGCTCCGCCTCCGTGATGGCCAGGCCGCAGAGCGGCAGCGCTGGGCAGGCCATGGACAGCCGGTCGATGTGCGCCAGGTCAGCCACGTCCGTCAGGCCCGCGGCCTGCAGGGAGGAACAGAGTGCCACGCGTTCAGTTTAGAAATAATAAACATGCTGAGAATCGGTGATGGCACGCAGCGGGTGCTCGACCAACGGACACCAACGCCAATCCACGCGAGCGGCTGGCAAGCGACCAGGTGCAGGTTTCAATGAGCCGGCATGCAGGCATCACCAGATGCATCGTGCGGTGAGACACTGCAGGGGCGGCTGTACACCAGCTTGCTGCTGTCTGGGCTCAGCAGGGCGTGTACACAGCACACCAGAACACGAGGCAGTGCCGCCACATGCGCCGCACACCTCCAGGGTCGCCTGGATGTCGCCCCTCCACTCTGGCTGCACGTCCCTCAGGATGATGTTCTGGTTGGCGGTGAGGATGACAGACAGCTCGTAGCGCTCGATCACGCCGCGCAGCGCCTTCTTGGCGTCACCCTTGAGGCGGCCGTTCTGCGCGACACAACACAAAGGAGAGGCAGCGACACACCTCACTCATGAGCCACACCAAAAATGCAGGCAGCCGGCTGCAGGAAGCAGCTGCTTGTGCGCGGCCGTGGCCGCCCAACGCAACACGGCCGAGCAAGCGTGTGCCGTAGCCAGCTCGCACCCAGCAGCTACAACCTTCAGCACTCTCTGCTGCTTTGTTACACCTGGAAGCATCACTACCATGTGTAACGCTGGACTGCAATCCGGGGCTGGGCAGGCCGGCTGTGCCGGCAAACCCTGACCCAACATCACAGTCGTCAAGGTGTCTGTGCAACGGCTTGCTGTTTTGCGCTTTGCCACCAACTAATCCTCAAACACCGCAACCAGAGTACTATCTCTGCGCCCTCACCTGCGCGTAGTGCAACCATTTACGTGACAGCAACAAGTAACACGTGACAGGTGGCGCATCCTCACCTGCACGTACACGCCGTAGAACAGCTTGCCGTCCCCCTGCTCGTGCCAGCCCAGGTAGTCCTCGAACTGCCACGCGGGCAGCGGCTTGAACTCCTCAAAGCGCTTGCCCATGTACTGCTCCACCACGGAGCGGAACTTGTCGACGCCCCACTCGTCGATCAGGTACTTCAGGCGCGCCTGCGGCACAACACGAGCAAGACAACACACTCAGTTGCATATCCACCCCAGCTGGGCCTGTGGTGAACTTGTGTAAACTTGTGTGAGCGGCAACATCCGTCACCACACCACGCAGCATCAGCGCAGTGACGAAGAACTGCCTGCACTTGCGGCTGCAGGCAGCACTGCACTGGGCGGTGAAGCTGGCGACGCGCAGCAACACCAGTCAGGCGCCCGCCAGCACACAGAACTGGCTGCAGCACCGCGGCCACAAAGCGAGCCGTGCGCACCTGCTTGCGGTCGTCGCGGCGGCCGTAGTCGCGCTGCGTCGCCACAATGGCCTTGATGGCGTGGAAGATGTCGTCCTTGTCCACGTAGCCGATGGGGTCAGCCAGGCGCGGGAAGGTCTCGGCGCTCCTGCACAGCAACGATTCCAACAGAGCGCGTGAGCACAAGCAGGGCAGAAGCTGTGCTCAGCAGCAACATCCTGCACCCTTGGGTATGCCGAAAACGACGCCTCTGAACCACCAAATCAGTTGCGACTGCCGCCCCTGTGCCCACCCGCACGCAGGGCTTGTGCCTCTCCACACCACGCGGCACCATGAAGGCTGCACGGAACGAACCCTGCCCGTAATGAGCAAGTCACACCTAGCCCGAGCCTAGTACAGCCTGACAAGGGTGGACGCCACCACACACCACCGTGTCGAACTGTCACTCCTGCGCACCTGTGGGTGCGGCCCATGCCTCCTCCCGCCACCAGGTTGAAGCCCTGCAGCTCGCCGTTGGCGTCAGTCATCACCACCACGCCGATGTCGTTGGTGAAGATGTCCACGCTGTTGTCACCTGCGCCACGACCCGGCACGCACCGCAGCACGCACATCACAACGTGGACAGCAGTGCTTGCAACAGCAGCGGGAGACCGCTGAAGCATGTCGCAGCACTGGCTGCAGCAGCAGGTGTGCGACGGGCATGGATGCACACCCCCACGCAACAGCATGCGACCTCAGGAGCAAACAACACCACACCTGGCACACGCTGACCAATATGGAAACACATGCACAGACGTATGACAACAGCAGTGCTTGCAACAGCAGCAGCAGGCCACAGCTGCACTTGCTGCAGCTGCGGGTGCCATGGTGGGCATGCGCACCCCAGATACACACGCAGCATGCACTCCCAGGAGCTCACACAACTAGCACACAACCACCACCTTTGCAGCCGACACACAGCAGCGGCACATGCAGCTGCAGGCATGCGCCAGGCAGGGGACCCCAGAACAAGCAGGACTGCAGCTGCCACGCACCTGGCACAGTGACTGCCACCTTGAACTTGCGGGGCAGGAACTGCGTGCCATAGATGGGCTCAGGGCTGTTGGTGTAGTTGGTGCCGTAGCCGTTGAAAGCGCGGTCGGCAGTGACCTTGGCGTCCTGCGGGCAGCGAGATGACATAATAATTGCGCTGACCAAACAACGCCTACCACATAAACATCATTAGCGCTTCTCACATGCAGTGAGGTTTCGATGATGCCTTTGCACTCCCGCCAGCTGTCTTGCAGCCAACGCCGCAACAGCTCATGCGACACAAGCAGCCTTGTGGCAGCTGTCTCCACTGGCAGACCACACAGTCCTAGAGTCCGGCAGCAGCCGCGGCACCCACCTCCTTGTACACAGACACAAACTTCTCTCCATCCAGCCACACATCGTAGTAGGCGCCGCTCTGGGGTGCCAGCAGGTCTGCGATGTCGTTGGCGTACTGCAGGCAGGCACGGCAACAGAACGGGCGCATGTAAAAGATCGATTGAGCTGAAACAACAGCCACAGATGCAGTGATGAGACCCAGAGTCCAGGAGATAACGCCACGCCATATGTCACATGTCCACCAGATCCTGCCAGAGCTACCTCAGCCGAACAGCTGTGTGACACATGCACAGGTGTGTGCGCCACAGAAGCTGTGTGTGACACATGCACAGGTGTGTGCGCCACAGAAGCATTCAAGGGAAACGAGTACTGCACAGGTACAGGAGGTGCGCGTGTGCAAGCAGCTGCTTCCACTCAACAAGCTTTGTTTGGCAGTGCAGATGCTGTCGTACAAGGTCCTGCACACTTGAGGCAGCTGCATGCTTGCTGCTGTGAGCAAGAGCTTTGCATGGCAAGCCGTTGCAGACCCTGTGCTCACGCACCTTCTGCGCCAGCATGTACTCCGGCTTGTTCACAAACGGCGCCGCAGGCCCCATCACGTTGCGGTTCACGTCACCGCAGGCACCCAGCGTGCTGCCCATGTTCTTGATGACCGTGCTGAACACTGTCTTCAGGTCGTGCTTGAGCACGCCGTGCAGCTGGTAGGCCTGGCGCGTGGTGAGGCGCAGCGTGCCGTTGCCGTACTGCAGAAACAGGCACGCAACATGCATACAAGCAGAAGACGATGAGGAAGGTTCATCTAAGCCAACTGTGGTGCAGGTGGTAGGCCCGGCGAGTGGACCAGCGCTGCGTATTCAACGACTGCAAGTATGCAGATGTATTGAGAAGGTGGTGCAGCGGACGAACCCCATGTTGTGTGCTTCTGCCACGCCGGTTGTAGCCCAGGGTGCAGCAGCTTTGAACCCGGGCGCAAGACACACGCAGGCAGCGACAAAGCTTGGCCACAAGCGCCATGCTGCACTGAGCAGGCAGCCAACCACCACGATTGATCACAAACGACCCCCTCTCACCTTGTCTGCCAGCTCGTCCATGACCAGGTACAGCTGATTGGTCACCAGGCCAGACGGCTGCCGGGTGCGCATCATGAACTGGTAAAACTTGCCCTGGCCGAACGAGCGCTTCTCGCGGTGGTCCTGCAGATCCAACCAACCAGCAGCAGCAGCAGCATGGTGTCAGCGGACCGGCCGCAGAAGCAGAGCGGAGAGCACGGGCGCAACACTGCAGAGCGTGGTTGAACCAATGTGTCAGCCACATGCGAAGTGGGCGTGCCATCGCTGGCGTCATGGAATTCTGCGTAGCTCACAGCAACCACTGCGTGCAACAAACGGCCAAATCGCTGCGTCTCTTGCGGCGCGTCCTGCAAGCTGCGGCCACCCTGAGCTGTTGCGCCCGCTCTACTGCTGCTGCTGGTGCACCAGATGCTGTTGCTACCACTGTCCACACGCAGCTCCCTGACAGGCCGTCTTGTCATCCGGTGTTGCGGGGGTTGCGGGTCAGCTGAGTTTCTCCATGCGCTTGACGCTGCTGCTGTTGCCTGTTGTGCCCCTGCTGCTGCAGGCATCACTGTACCATTGCTGTGCGACTTGCCGCTGCTGATGTGCACGCGACTGGTGATGCGATGAAGAGCATAGCTACAGCCATGCACTAGCACGCCCACTAAGCATAGTGCAGCTGCAGCGCTGACACAGCACACTTTGCCGCTATCGCAGCTGGCCGTGCTTGATTATGTGCCCTGCTTGGTTCGTCCTGCCATGCCTGTGCACTCTGCTGCCATGCAACTCTCCTGCAAGCACCTGTGCATCACCATCGACGCACCTGCATGTAGCTGCCGTGGAACTTCATGAGCTGCATGGCGTCATCGTTGATGTTGGGGTTTTCATTGACAAGCTCCTCCATTAGCGGGTGCCTCAGGTAGTCGCTCTTCTCCTTGATGATCTCCACCTTGCTGCGACGTGGAGCCTTGAAAGCTGGTGGCTTGCTTGGAACAGCAACATTGCACACGTGCAGACCCTGCCTGCTGGGTGCTGTGGTCCTCTGCTGCAGCAGCTGCATGGCGACTGCGCTGTGGTGTGTGTGTGTGTGTGGTGTGTGCTACCTGCCTGCTGGCTGCTTGCAACGAACAGGTGGTGGGGAGCGTGCATGCAGCAGACACAAGGCACCATGATACTGTGAGAGAGTATCTAAGCAGGTGGCAGCTAAGCCTGGAGAGCATGATGTGGTGCATGCAACGGTTCGCCGATGTGACTGTGCTGCGCATGCTTGAGCTGCTCCGAGATGGCATGCGGGCTGCTGCCGGGGTTCCTGCTGCTGCTGTCCATGACGGGACTTGCGTGTTGTATGTTTTGAATGCCTAAATATGATTATATCAACCCACCTTTGCAGTCCAGCTGCAGCGATGCGGGGCTAGGAGATGGCTGCTCGTCAGCTAGCAACCACAGTCGCAAACAAGAATCAAGACCACTGCAATGCATTCAATAGACCAGACTTATGCTTGTAGCCCCCTGATCATAAGCACATGACACGAGTTGGGAAGGGACACTTGTCATTCGGGCAGTTCAGTTGTTGTCATGGAACGGAAGCATGCTAATGCAGAGTAAGCCTAATGCATGCTGGTTCGGTCTGAGCTTGCTAAATGGGTGTTCGGCAGTCTCTAAGGAGCAGCGGCTTCGTAATTCGTTGTATGGAATAGCTGGATGATCTGCCGGAATGCAGCACTCGGATTGTGACATCGCAGCTGTATAGCTTTCAACATTTCAGTAGTACATCAGCAATGTTACAGAGGCGCGATGCAGCTCACCTGGAACAGTAGCAGTGGACTTCAGCTCGGGAGCAAGCAGGCAATAACATCTGTTCTTGCACCCCACACCACCCCTTGTACAGATTTAAAACCTTGAATACGGTTTCGAAGACCTGGAATCCATACATAGCGACCACACGAGATGCAGCAGCAGCAACCACAGCAGCTGCTGCCTGCCAGGGCAGCCATTGAATACACCTGCAGGCTGCTGCAGAGCTATGGCATTGACCAGCTCACGCCGGAGCTGATCAGGCAGGCAAAGTTTGATGCACCCGCGGTATGGTATGGTTGCTGAACACATGACAGGGTGGTAGTGCATAGACTGCAGGACAGCATGCGCTTGCTGTTTCACAGACCCTCGCATGCACCAGCTATCTTTATGTTGCCCAGCTCGCGGCTCGGTTTCAACACTGATGTATGCACGCTTTTGATATGGCAGCTGGCACTGCTGACAAACAACTGCCTGGCCATGCTGCAGGCATGCAGTTTTATCCTGCAATCCCTTCATGACCTGTCACTGTCACTGTGTCCGTTGATATCTGGCTGCAGCATCAGAAACATGAACAATGCTGTGTGCTTGCAGGCATGCAGGCCTCTCCTGCAAGCGCTGCATGACCTGGCAGTATGTCTTGCTGCTGGGCTGGCCGCTGGCTGCAAGGAGGGTATGTGCGCCCTGCAGCAACAGCTGCAGCAGGAGAGCGTGGATGGCGACACACTGCCGGCAGAAGGTAGACGACACTCTTGAGCTATCGCTGGCTGGCATGCAGATGTGCCTCCAGGATGCTGATGGGCTTTCATTAATAGCGCTTTTCAAGGCTGCTACGCCATGCCTGCCATCACCTCTCCAAGTCGTTCCAACCCATGTCAATCTCGTTGTTTCCGTGTTCAACCGCCGCAACCACACTCTCACACTGCCTGTGGTCCATGCCCTGCTTGCTACGTTGCAGGTGTCGTGCTGTTGCTGCACCTGCTGGCTCAGTGGGGCTGCCCTCCTGGCCTTCTGGCTCAACTTGCGTGTGTCCCTAGGGACCTAGCAGCCAGCAGCAGCAACAGCAGCAGCTGCAGCAGCAGGGCGTGTCTGCTGTGCCTGGCCTGGCTGATAGGCCACGGGCAGCTGTTTGACAGGGCGCTGCAGCACCTGCAGCTGTCGCCAGGCTTGCTGAAAGTGCTGCCGCCATACCCAGAGGTGCGTTGAGGGTGCTGGCAGGAAGTCAGGCAGTGAATGCAGCACAGCTAGGTGCATGAGCACCTGCTGAAACAGTAAGTGGTCATTGCTGGCCCAGCAGTCGCCCTGCTCATGCTAAATTCTGGCGGCCAATCCATTGCAGGGCCCTGTACGATGCAGAGCTGGACGGTTGCTGTCGTGTCTTCTGCTGCTGTGCTGGCTGCGCAGTTGCGTTGGCTGTGTGCCTCTCACATGCCTTTGCCATGCATGTCTGGCATCACACTTTCCGCTGTGCGCCCTGCTTGCTGCGCATGTTGTATATTCCCCTGCAGGACACTTCCACCACTGCAGCATCACAGGCAAAGTATGCAGCAGCAGCCAGCGCAGCACAACAGCACGCCAGAAAGGTGCAGCAGCTAATATCAGCACCTCCATCAAGCAGCAGTGGCGGCGGCAATACGCCTGCTGGCAGCGGGTGTTGGCCGCAGGTGCAGGCCGCTGCTCACCACTTGCTGTCAACATACAGAGCTGCAAGTATGAAGCTTCAGTTGCTGTCATCGCTGCTGGAAGGCAGAGAGAAGCTGCTGCACCAAATACAGCAGGCGCAATTAGACGCGAATCAGCACCTGCGGCAACAGCAGCAACGGCAGCAGCGCTCCAGCCCTACCAGGCACCCCAACAGCAACTGCAGCAGCAGGCAGCTCGGGCCTGCAGCTCTTACAGCCTTTGAGCTGCACCTGCTGTCGAGCCCGCAACTGCTGCAGCAGCACCAGCAGGCCCTGCAGCGGGCCTGCAGCTTGCTGCAGCAGCAACTGCAGTGCGTGCAGGCTGCACAGACCTTCTTTGCTTGGGCAAGCAGTGTGTTAGAGGAAGAGCAAGGATCATTATCGGCATCACTTGGTGCTTGTGATGTTGCCTCGTCAGCTACTGCAGGCGTGTCAGGCAGCAAGCAAATGCTACACAGATCAGCAGCAGCGCGCAGGCAGCAGCAGCAGCAGCAGCAGGGAGTGCTCACGGAGCCAACTGTAACAGAGCTTCTGCCACTGCTGCAGCAGCTGCCAGCTTCAGGCTCGCCACTGGCTGCTAAGGTGCTGCTGCGTGTGACTCAGCAGCTTGCAGCAGCAGCAGCAAGAGCCGGCATCACTTGGAGTGCTGCCACTGGCAACGCTGCTGATGTTGTTGCTCTGTCTGCCCTATCGCTCAGCTCAACAGCGCCTGCAGAAGGCAGGCGCAATGCCACAGATGCCGATGCGGCAGTGCTGCTGAACTTTGGTGCTAAGGTGGTAACTGCTGCAATGGTGGTTAGCGGTCTGCTGCCGAGTACTGAGCCGGCACTGTTGCAGCTGCCTGCGGACATCCAGCAGCAGCTTGATAGCCAGAAGGAGCTCCGGCAGCACCAACAGCAGGCGAAAGAGGCAGCACAGCTTGAGCAGCTGTTGGGCCAACGACAGCAGCATTGGAGGCGGCAGCAGGTTGGCAGCGAGCAGCTGCAAGCTTCGACAGGCCGGGGGCTGCAGGCCCAGCAGCAGCAGCAGCAGCAGCAGCACGGTGTACAAAACCAGGGCAAACGTCGAGACGTTGAAGAGCTGCTGACGGGCATGCTGTGTACAAGCCAAGCAGCAACAGCAGCAGCAGCAGCAGGGACAGGCACATCATATGTTTCAGCTGCTGCTGAGTTGCAGCGGCTGCACGGCCTGGCCGTGCATGCTGCAAGGCAGCTGGCCAAGGCCCGGGGAGCCAACAAGCAGCAGCTGCAGGCAGCTGGGCAGCTGCTGATGCTGGGACAAGAGGATGCAGCAGGAGCAGCAGCAGCGGTAGGCGACAGCGACGACGGCGGTAGCAAGCTGCTTCTATTCAGCAGCAAGGGCTGAGGTGTTGCGCTGCCCTCGTTGGTGTTAGGCCCCAGATCTACCCGAGGACGCTGCCCAGTCAATGCCTGACGCTATGTCACGAGCAGTGTTGCCTCACCACTACCAGGGCCTGCTCGAGCAAGGCTGCTGCCGCTGCAGCAGTGGTGCTGATACCCAGGCTTGCACACAGCACTAGCCAGTCAAGTAAGCAGTACAGCACACGATATGGCTCAGCAGTGCGGCAGTGGAAGTCTTCTCTTGCCACTGTGATTCGACTGCAGTGTAGTGTGTGTCAGTTGCGGCAAGTAGCACTGCTGCGCCTGTGATGCACTTGACAACCAGCCAAGCGCTGTGCTGTGCTGTGTGCTGTAGTTCTTCCTGGTGTGCTTGGTGCTGCTGCTGCTGCTGCTGCTGCTGCTGCTGCTGCTGCTGCTGCTGGCATCCCCTCAACCTTCAGAAGTGCACAGACAGGACGTCCAAGCATCATGTGCTCGTATTCATTTGTGCTGGCACAGATACTGCAAAGCACCAATCGCACGTGCTGCCGTGTGGCGGACTTGGCTGTTGGTGTGGTGGTCTGCCAAAGCTGAGCAAGCATCACCTGCATCATGCCCTGGGTCTGCGTGCTGACACTGCTGCAGTGCTGTGCATTGGTGCGGGCTGCCATGCCATGCAGGTGTATGCGGCAGATGGTGGATGACTGGCAGCAGCAGGCAGTGCAGGGGTGTCAGCTGGCTGTGCGACAGCCCGTTTGCGCATGATGTCAGCGGGTAGTGGATGGTGAAGGCAAGGCAGCAGAGCAGTACTGCGTCTGCTTCTGGCTTCTGCTGACAGCCACGCTGGTGCAGCAGCTGTGAAAGGAAACAGCTGTACTGCAACACTGCATGCATGCAAATGAGCAGTTGTGGGCTGGCACAACAGTAGGCGTGGCAGCCATGTCATCGGTTGTATACTTGTAGCGTGCTGATGTGTGCAGTGCACATTTGCAGTTCAGGTGTGTCATCATCATCATCATCATCATATTACCCATTCAAGTTCAGGTGTGTCACTGTTCCGCTATGTTTGTAATCATAATCATGGTGGCCTTGTCTGGCCTCAGCCTGCCCTAAGGGGGGTAGGGAGAGTGGCAGCCCCTGGCATAGTTCAGGCTGCCGTTGTGTATCGTCCAGGCTGAGTCCTGGTTACAGCGTAGCTTGGTACACTGAGTGAGTGTGGGAAGTGATTGTCAGGTCAAAGGTAGCATGGAAGCGCAACTATGGCCATGGTGCTTGTGTGCACAACGCCAGTCCTGACGATGGAGCCACCACAGCAAGGGTACCCGACGCATTGGGTGTGAAGAAAGCAGCACTCTAACGCAGCCTCTGCTTGCCCTGCTGCCTGGATGTATGTGCAACTAGCAGGGGGCCCCTGTGACATGTGGTTGTGCCCACTGATGCCTTGTGACAGAAGTTGAACGATTGTGACAGAAGTTGAACGAACAGTCTTAACGCTACTTTTTTTTATTCGTTTGTGTGATTCATGTACCTGGCTGCCGCTGTTGCAAGGTGATTGCTGCCTAGTAATGGCTCAAGCGCTCAAATCCAGCATTACTCTTAAATCACGGCCTGTGGCCCGAAAGTAACTATGTTGTCGCACTCAAGCAGTGTGGCTTTGGCTGAACACAGTGTGAAGCGCTGTAGGTACTGGATGATGGCTAGCTCTGTCTGCTGTGTGCGTGCACCAGTCTAACTGCACAGTCCATAGGTTCAGGGCGCCGAAGTGCCTTGCTTGTAACGGCGGCTCGTGACACCTGCAGGTGCCGGCTATTTTCAATTAGACTAAACTTGGTCTACACTGCACTGCCAGCTGTGGCTGCAGCTCCCAGGTGCTCAATGCAGCAGCTGACAAACACATAATACACCAGCTGCAGCCATTTTATATTAGATGACAAAGGCAATAGCCGCCGCAGCCGCAGCGGCTGCTAGTAGCTTGTGACAGGGCAGTGCGCTTGGTAAGGGAGGCAGGCTGAGCGGTTTCAGTTTGGCGCCAATTTGAGCTCGATGAACAACTCGTCACAGCAGCTTTGACCCAAGCAGAAGTTGTTGGTTATGAATTGGTGATGTGATTTTCTGTGCTGCAGCACACCAGCTGATGCTATCAGCTCATAGTTGCGCCTCTTGGGCGAGTCGATGACGTCCGCCAACACTGTCGAGTGGGCGCATGGCTGATGGCTGAAGCGTGGATGCGTGATACTTTCCAGCGGCTGGACCAGCTCGAACTGACTGCAGTTGAGCATACCCCTGGGGCAGCCTGCATAGACATCGCGTGCTGTTGTAAGTCTGGATTTGTGGCACATGACCTTGTCCAGAGGTTGGTAGGCAACTTGTGGACGGTCACCAATCTGTGCTTAAAAGCACAGATATGAAACAAAGACGCAGCTGCGATGGCAGCTATGCATGCTAGCGGCCCCCATGGCAGAACACACTCTGGGTTTCCTTGCATTGCGTTCTCGGCCAATTTCTTACAGTGCTGCTGCTTTTGACAACAAACTCACATATATTCTGACATACATCAAAATGCCAATACTCAGCAGTTGCCAAAGCTTTGACGGTGCTGCCGTAACAGGTGCCACTAGCTGCAGGCCACATGCAAGCGATGCATTATGTACATGCAACAACACAGTCCCAAGTAGCACGGCATAACTGCTGTTAGTGGCCACTGGCTGCCATTCTGCTGCACAGCATGCACTTGTGAACAGTTTAAGTGGATGCCACGGTCACACGGTTGACTAACGAAGATGCAAAAATCATGGCTGCACTTCCCTGCCACCATGGTGACCAGGGCCAGCCAAAAAACGGAACTGCTGCTGCTGCTGCTGTTCTTGCAGTAAGCACTGTGACCAGCAGCTGCGCACAAGTGCTGCGTTTCTGGTGCCGACACCCAGCGGCAGCAGCTGCGTGCCACTGACAATTTGTGACATAATCCAAGCACAAGCATGTTCCATGTTTGAGCAGCTTCATGAAGCCTTGGTGCTTGTGCTATGCAACACAGCTGAGGCTGAAGCAAGCCAACTTGATGGCAGCAACGAACATGGTGCTCAGAGACAAGTTGTGCTCAATGCAGAAACTGCAGGATGCCAGTCTGGCACTTCCAACAGTAAATATCATACAACATTAGGCTGGCACTTATAGCAGTGACTGTCATTAATCATTGATTTCACCAGCAGCTTTCAGCTGTGGTGATACTTGCATACAATCCCAGGCAACACGTGGAAGCAGTCAGCATGATGGTGGCCTGCTCAAAGACAAACACACTGCTGTTTCTGGGCAACACGTGCGAGACGCAACAGCAGCAGGCTGGTGCTTGTGATGTGGGCTGCAACCCACAACACTCCACATTCTTTTACTTGTCAGATGGCAATTGCAAAGATGATGCAACATTGCGAAGCCAGAATGACTGCCAGGTAGCCACAAGACACCTGTGGTACTGTGGGTCTCCTGCATGCTATTTTATGCCATGCAAGCACAATCGTTAAAACCAGCCATACCATGGATCCCTCAAGGCTGCGTGAACTGCTGCAAAATGAAATGCGTCAGACAAGCAGTCCACCCTCATCTACACAATGTACAGCATGTAGCAGCCGCATATATTTGATTAGCATATATACCACTGCTGGCACACATATCACGCCGCCTTCTTGCCAGGCAATGCTGCTGCCAGTGTCACCTGCGCGAACACCTCTGCCTGCGCAGTCATACTTGCTCTGCTGCTTGGGCCCTTGCTGGCAAAACTCCAGCGCAGGCGGTGCACCCAGCGCCATAGCAGCAGCACAGGCACCGCTAGCACTGCCGCAAAAAACAGAACCACATCCAACATCACCTGCTGGTACCAGTACTGGTGCAACTTGTGGGGGTTGAGAAACGGCCCGTGGTCCTTGACCGCTGCTGCATACTCCACCCAGTCTGCTGCCACGTGCGTGTATGGGCGTGCAACCGCACGCAGCCGCTGGCTGATCACCGCTGCTGCTGCCTGGTAGCTGTCATGCGTGAGGATATCCATCAGCGCTGCCTTGAACCCTTCTGCATCACCCTTCATGAGCGTGTCTGCAGGAATGCGCTTGGCCCTGCCCTGGTCCTGTGCAAACATTATCTGCTCGCCCTGCCCTGGAATGAACGGCAATCCCAGCACTGGCACTGCATGGTATGCTGCTTCTGCCATGCTGAGGTAGCCGCCTTGTGTCACAAAGGCACGCACCCTGGGGTGGCCAAGCAGGTCATTCTGCGGCACCCACTCACTGACGCGCGCGTTGCTGAGGCTGGCGATCTCGCTGGCAATCTCTGCCTGATGCTCGCGGCGCAGCTTCCAGACAAATCGCGCATCTGGCATCGACTGCATGATGCGCACAAGGGCGCGGCTGGCGCTGATCGGTGCTTCCAGGGTGCCACCAAAGCTGACGAAGACCGTGCCCAGCGGGCCTGACCCCTCCACCCATGCTGCCAGGTCTGCAGGAAGTGGTGCTGCTGGCTCTGGCAGGACCGGGCCGATGTACTTGATGTTGGGGGAGATGGCGCGCGGCGGTTCTGTGATGAAGTTGCTGTTGGTGAGCAGCATCATGTAGTGGTTGTAGGGCCAGCGCATGTTGATCTTGTGCTTGGCGATGATGGTCTGCAGCCACATCTTGGGGTGCCAGTACGCGTAGTGCACGTAGCCGCGTGTGATCTTGGTGATGAGCAGGTTGACACAGCGCTGCCAGAAAGACATGCCGTTGGTGGGGAAGAAGGTGCCAACTGCTGGTACGTATGATGTTGCTGGGTCTGCACCATAGAAGATCGACTCCCAGAGGTTGCCTGCTGTGCCCACGTCAACGTCAATATACTGTTTTCCAAGCACCTTTGATAGCAGCATGCCATAGCTGAGGATGTCATTTACCATCAGGTCGATCTCTGGCGCCAGCTGCTGCAGCTGCTGTATCAGTGAGCTGTTGCTGAGCACTTCCTCATCAGCACGCATGAAGACGTTGTTCAAGATTGCCTTTGATGCACTGACGGCATTGACAAACTGGGAGGCCTTCTTTTCCCGCTCATGCCGCTCGCAGTCCACAGCATAAACAATGAAGTGCAAGCTGGCGTTGGGCGCCATCTGTCGCGCAGTGCTCTCAGCGAAATCTTGAAGACAGTCGCCGGTCATAAAGTAGACTGTGTTGTTTCTCATTGCAAGCTCTGTAGCTAACTTGAGATGGACCATCATGTGAGTTCGCTCGCTGAGCGGGTAAAACAGCAGCTGGTATGCACTCGCACTTGGCAGCACCGCAACGGCCACAGCTAGCAGGCAGAAGCAGCTGAGTATGTGTTTCATTGTCAGTGTAAAAGTGTTTTCCCGTGTGTGGGGTTGGGTGTGTTGCGAGTCGACAATGTGTACTGCTGCTTCCTTGAGTGATGCAGGTGATTGACAACGACTTACAGCTGACCCATGACAAAAACAGAAACTGTGATGATAGTGTACTGTGCTTCGCAGTGCTTGTACAGCAGGAGTTAATGACGCAGGTTTGACAGTTGCGAGCTTCAGGTGGGATGATCCCACTGGGATCTGGCTTGCGTTCAGCAGTAATGCTGCACGAGATTGAATTTTTTAGGACACAACACTATAGAAGCAGTAATAAGCGGTCTAGCATGCCGTCTTGCTGGCCAGCAGGATGCTGCCAGCAACAGTCACTGCACCGTTCAGCAGCAGCTGCTGCTGGAAACAGTGTTGCCACAACGCTGCTGCTACCCCACCTACCATGCAACCCGGTCATTGAAAGACGTGTAAATTTAACAACCGAGATTTGATTTTGTATGGCCAGTACACTGAGGTAGCTGAGTCTACAAACACGCTGTGAACGGGTCTTGCTGCCAGTGAACGTCAACTGCTCAGGCAGGCTGTCTTGCCGCATTACAGCAGCTACCTGGCTTCAACACAGCTACACATGTTGCACTGCACAGCCCACAGCTATGATCTGCATGCTTTGTACCATCACAGCTTGCCAGCAGTGCACTTCATGCCTTTGCTTGCAGGACCTGCTGGCACAGCCACACTTGCAGGACTTTCCTGCAAGCCTGCAAGCAACAGGCTAGTGTTGAACATAGCAGTGCCAGCACCGTATATGCTTGCAGATTGGCAGTGGGGTCTCTACTATGCTTGTGAAACAGCAATGAGCTCACTACTATACATCCTCAAGCAGCATCGAGCAGCAGTCCAGACATAATGAATTGGAAGCCTGGCTGCCTTTGCAGACACAATTTCCTTCATCGGCAGTTGCATGGGTGGCTGTCAAGACATCATCATCATCATCATATCACCCATTCAAGCCTTAGCTGTCAAGACAAGTGCTCTCACAGCACTGCCATAGGCTTGGGCATAACCCTGCTTGCCTGCACCTGTTGCACTTGCAGGACAGGCTCCTGAGATTCTTTGACGTGCTGGCAGCCTGAGTTCTGCTAAGGTTTGTTGGCTTGCAGGATAGGGCGCAGACACTAGCACACATGCCCACCGGGGGCCTGTGGGGGCCATGTGACATGTAGTAGGCTGGGGGCCTTTGGCTGTAAATGCCACGCCTGCTTCAGTGCTGCCTATTGTTACAGCAATCATCATCATCATATTACCCATTCAAGCCATAGCATCAGCGCCATCGGCCCCGCGCCCCACCGGGGCGGAAAGAGGAGGGAGCACTGCTCCAGAATGTTTGCATGCATTGCGCACATCCCAAGACTTAACAAGAAAAGCAGCAATACACGGTGACACCATCCGACATCTTCCAGAACTGCCCCAAATATTATCAGATACAAAACGCAACACCTTGATTGACGAATCAGCCATGGACAAAACGCTGCGCAACTTTTCAGCGCAACCAGGTAGGGATCTGATCTTAGCAAACATACTATCCCTCTGAGCAGAAGTAGCAGGGCAATCAAACATGAAGTGTGACAAAGACTCAACTTCTGCACCACAACAAGGACATCCTGAAGTGGAGTTAGCTCTGCGACCCCCAAACTGACTAGTACGCTCATGCATACACAGACAACCCATACAAACACGCAAAAGCAATTCAATACCACGTGGAATTGCCACTGAACGCAAGTACGGCCTAGGCCTCCTGAAACCCATAGCATCAACATGAGTGGGATGCACATGAGCCACATACCGACTCAGAGTGGAGTGTTCCAACGTTTCACATGCAACCCTTTCGGCATGTAGTGTCCTGACCTGCTTGTTGACATGGCTCTTGCACGCACTGGCTCTGCCTTCCGCGGTCACAACATTCACACCATACTTGCACAGCAGGCTCTGCACATACTTGTGCCACGGTGTCACCGCCACAGCACCACTAGGACGCCTCCATTCAGCTGTAAACAACTTGATTTGGCAGCCGAACGCCCTGCATACGCTGTATCCTGTAGTAGTACTCCAAAGCCCTCTGATGAAGCCACATATGCAATGGTTTCACACCCCATTCTGCCAAGAGAGCTGAAGAGCATGGGCGCTCCTTGCCACAGCGCATTGCGCATTTGATGATGTCTGTCTGCACTTTGTCAATCAGCTGCAGTTGCCTAGCTGTGGACGGAAACCAAACCTCACTGCCATATTCAACAATGGGACGGGCACACGTCAGCAACAGTATGCGTTTAACCTCCACACTGATGCTGCGGCTCTTCCAAATTGGCATGAGCGCACCCTTCACACGTTGCACCTTAGCCAGCATTTTCTCAAAATGTGTGGTCCATGTATAGGTATTGTTGAACCACAGGCCAAGATAGCAGTACTCAGATACAACAGGCACAGGGACATTGTTCCAAACAATGCCGGA
Organism: Scenedesmus sp. NREL 46B-D3; assembly: GCA_014080715.1. Taxonomy (NCBI): domain Eukaryota; kingdom Viridiplantae; phylum Chlorophyta; class Chlorophyceae; order Sphaeropleales; family Scenedesmaceae; genus Scenedesmus; species Scenedesmus sp. NREL 46B-D3. The sequence goes on from JACERP010000220.1 coordinate 118,211, forward strand.
GTCGACCAGCTGGCTGGTCTGTCTTGCTGGCAGCACATGCATGACGGCAGACTTCAAGCTTGGAGCTTGAAGCGCCACTGGCAACTGTAAGTGTAAACAGTTGCAGCCACAGCCTGAACTTCAGACAGAGACCCGCAGACAGCAACAAAGTCATCAGCCTGCATGGCTGCCACAACTTGGCCTGCAGGTTCGTCACGAGGGCCCATGAGGGTAACGCCAGGGTGCTTTGCATGCACGTCACGCAGCAAGTCGTCGATAATCAACAGTGTGGGCGAAATAACATCACCCTCATGCAGGCCAAGGTCGCAGGTGAACCTATCCGTGGTGCAACCCTCATAAGACACTACACGCTGTGCGCCCTGATACAAGTTGTACAAGACACGGAACATCTTGCCACGCACACCCTTATCCCACAGCTTCTGGAACAAGCCATCAAGCCAGACCGTAGGAATGCCTTGAAGGTGTCAACGAACAACACATATGACTCCTTTCCCTCAGCTTTCCTGCCATTAAAACCTCGCTGAGCACGCTTTGATGGTCAGCACAACTGCGCTTGGGGCGAAATCCGTTCTGACTCTCGTGCAGCAGCGGCGCCGCTGCTGCTGTAGCAGCAGTTGCGCGTGGCTGCTGCTGCTGCTGCTGCTGCTGCTGCTGCTGCTGCTGTTGTGCTGAATGCTGGCCTTGCTGCTGCTGCTGCTGCTGGTGTTGTGCTTGTGTTTGCTGCTGCTGCTCCTGCTGCTCGCCCTCTGCAAACTTGATAAGGCGCTGATTGAGGACGCTGGTGTAGAAATAATAGAGCACGCTGAGCAGGGTGATGCCGCGGTAGTTGCCTGGGTCTGTCAGATCGCCCTTCTTAGGCATGCTGACGACTGTCCCCGGCACCTGATGTACCTGCTCAAGCTGCCACATGAGGCTGCAGTACTGCAGCAGCATGTCTGCAACTGTGTTGCCTCCGTACTTCAAAAGCTCGTTGACAATGCCTTCCTCTGCAGGGTTGCCAGCTTTGCCTGTGCGTAGACGCTGCAAGCATGCAGAAACCTCGGCGGCAGTGATGGGCAAGTCCAGCGGGCAGGGTGGGGCAGCATGAGGTGCGGTTGAGTCATGAAGGTACTGCTGTACATTGGCGGCAACCTGTGTCATGTGCGCTGGGTCGAACTGGGGGTTTGAGGCGGCAAACGCTGCATGGCTGCCAACACGCTGATAATGGCATTTGAATGCATCTGCTTTTTATGCAGGGGTTGAAGCCGTCTGTCCTGAGGGGTGCTGCATGACACTGTACACGGCCTCGCTGACATGCTTAGGGCACAGGCGACGCACAAGCTGCCACATATCCTTCTCCCCAAGCGTGCTGTCGTCATTTAAGCGGTCTCTGTACGCTGCAGTGATTGCATGCTCGCATCGCTGTTTGTGCTGCTTCTCAGCTGCTTTGATAAGCTGTGCAGTAGCCTTGCGCTGCTGATCAAATGCATCCCAGTCTGCAACAAGGCCGGACTCCCTGTACTGTTTAAAGGCCTGGACCCTGGCCTGCACAGCATTTGTCAGCTCCTGTGTCCACCACGGGAAGGACTTGCCAACCCAGAGCCTTTTAAACCCAAAACTGGCATTGACCGCCTGACGAAGCGCTCCCAGCAGCTGCGCATGTGCTTGTTGTACTGCAGCATTGGCCGCAAGTTGAGCTGCAGAAACCTGCTGCTGTAGCACGGTAATAGTGGACGTATAAGCAGCGCCCAGCTTTGCCAGGGCCTCCTGGTATGCCTCAAGTTCGGCCGATCGCTCCCCATTGCGCACTTTGAAATCATTCGGCTGTGCATTGAGGCGCAGCTTGACCTGTTTTGCAGGGCGACGTGCCACAGGCCTTTGAATGCAAGCAGACACTGGCAGGTGGTCAGTGGAACCCACTGTGTATGGCCCAACCTTGGCTGTTGGCCTGGCGGCAGCTTGGCACGGCATAGCAATGTCAGCAGACGCAATGATGTAGTCATTGAGGGACCTCCGCGCGGTGCCCCTGTGGGACCTGTCACATGTGATGCAATGTGATGCAGCCAGTGAAGATGTCACAGACATGGGTGGTGCCAGCTCTGCTTGCATGTGCAGCCTTGCACGGATGTTAGGTGTCTCTGCTGGTATCTGCTTTGCTTCCCTACCCCTACTCTTACTGGTTGGTTGCAGTGCTGCTGCTGATTATGTGCCCACCAGCTTGGTGGGCTAAGCTGCTGCTCAAGACGCACACATCTTGGCAGCTGGAGGCGGTAGGATAGTGTAGTGGTGCACCGCCAGGGCAACACAGCCCGGGCAGCTGCTGTAGTTTAGCACTCGCTGCCACTAGGTGCTGCAGCTGCTGCTGCTCTTGATGTATGATCCCTGATTGCTACTCAGCAAGCACAGCTGCAAGCGTGCAGGAGACTCGCGGTGCATGGCAAAGAAGTACTTGTCACAACATGCAGCACATGTCTCAATTGGCAGGTGGTGATGGTAGCAGACGGCGCGACACCGGTGGTCAGCTGGTGAATTAAAACCACGATACATCATCATTTTTTGAACGAGCTTTCTCACGGCAGCCAGAACAGACGTACGCCTCGCTACAGGTAAGCTGATCAGTCTTCACCTTATCCAGCGCAATGTGTAAGGGTTGCAGGAAGGCATTTTCGCGGCCAGCAAGGCCAGTGTTCGCGGAAGGGATAACAAGGACTATGAATGACTGTGTTCCTGAAGATTTTATAACAGCACGTCACTTAACAATCCAACATGTCCAGTGCTTGTGCAGCAGTGGACAAGCAACACAACTGCTAGCAACAATAACGAAACGCAAAGCGCATGCGACAAGAACGTCATGTGTACGAACAGTCTTGCGACTGCATCACTGCAACCGCCTGAAGACTATGCCAAGAAGCAGTCGCCCAAGTGCCGCTGGCAGCAACAGTGGTGTGTCTACATTTTCTTTAACCTACATAATCATGAGGGGTGCAGGCAAGTCACACTACGCCATGCAGCACGAGCACGGTGATGCTAAACTACCTGTACTGCCAGCGCTTTGTTTGAAACATGCACATGGGCAGCTGTGCGCCACCTCTGTAGATCTTCACTGCAGGCTGGAGCTCAGTGGCACCACAGCACATCCAGCAAGTGACGCCATGAACGCCATGCAACTTCAACCATCTGCTGCTTCTCAGCTGGAGATCTACCACCAGCTTGTTTGCAACCAATTGACTTGGTGATGCTATTTCCCACTCACTGTCCCAGTACCAAGCCAGCCTCCTTTGCTGCCTGCTGTCCCCCAGTTCAAGCAGCCATAGTGGCGATAGCAGCTGCCGCCGCCCCATGCGTCTGCTTCTGCTGCTGCTGAGGCGCCTGCGTGCACCCTGGCCCTCCACCGTTGTGTCGGGTGTCAGTCCCTTCTCTTTCAGCCAGCCCAGTAGCAGCCCTGCAGCACCACAGCAGCAGGCAAGTACGCGCGATGTGAAATCTCAGGCAAATGGTGCATACTCCATGAAATGATTGAAGCAGAATTCAGCAAGGTAAAAGCACGCCATCCTGCACAACCACACCCTTACAAGCAACGACGCAACTTGGCAGCAGCCACAGGCGGTACAATCACAGCCCGGCAGTGCTGAAGTGGCACTTCAGTCACACAGCAGCCCCATGCAGCCAGCTGCCAGCCCACCTGTGGCCCTGCTGTTCATCTTGTTGCGCAGCTCGTCCAGCCCCATGCGCGTGCGCCACATCTCCTCCGGGGCCATGCGCGCAATGGCAAACATGGCGTCCAGCTCGTTCTTGTCGTCATCCTGCACAACAACAACCAGCAGCATCGCATTACAACAACGTGCTTGGTGTGAAGAAACACTTGTGATGGTGCATGAGCTGCTGCCTGTACGGAGAAATGCTGGCAGGTGCCTGGTGGAGTGCGTCATGCAGACCTGCCCTCTACACTGGCGGCTGCACTTACAGCCACGTAACAGTGGCAGGCCCAGTTCTGCTGCTCCAATCGCAGCTTGGATGCAGGGGCTGGTAGCCGGTCTGCGCACCTGGTAATACACCGCGCTGCGCTCGATCATGGTGTAGGCAGCCATGAACGGCTTGTCAGCAATGATGGGTACACCTGTAGGCACAGGTGGCAGCGCAGGGAGCGCAGCAGCAGAACCCAACTCGTGGGGAGGGGTCGTAGCTGCAAGGCGCTTCCATGGACTTTGCATCCCATTGCATGTCAGAGTCCTTGCAGGCCAGCCCTCACTGCCCCCGGACCAGCAGCTTGACCTTCCCAACAGCACAATCACAAATGTATGTGGCTTTTCAGTCCCCTACCACGGAGCTTTTGACTAGCTGCACAGCCCACATGCATGTTTTGCACACCAACAATACAACAGCTACACCCACAGACCGTCGCCACCCTTTGCTCCAAGTACATCACGCGGCGCATGCCCAAGGCCCACTCCCATGCAGCACATGTGTACATCCACACACCAACTCACCTGTGATGAACGACGTCAGCACTGTCGAGGAGAACTTGCTGGCGTAGTACAGCGGGCTGGCCAGCATGGGCACCAACGCGTAGCTGTGGTACACCACGTCGTAGAAGATGGGGTAGGGGGGGTTCTTGTACACAGCGACCAGGTCCCGCACATCACCTGCAGCTCAGCACACAGCGCACCAGAGGGCAACAGGAAGCCGGCCCGTCACAGCCGTACAGGTCGCAGCAATTGCCAGTGCAGTTGGCGCCCACTGCACACGGGCAGGCGACATCTGCAGCCGCTGCAGTGAGGGTGCCGTTGCTGGCTCTGGGCCCCTGCCAGCCTTCGGCCCGCGCTGCTGCTGGCCTGCTTCCAGGTCGCTGCTGCTGTTGCTGCTTCCTAGCCTAGTCTCATCGACAACCGGCGTGGCAAGCCCAGCACCCGCTCTGCCTGCAACGCTGCAACCATGGAAAGAGCTGCCAAGCTGCTGCTGCTGCTGCAGCTGCCTCTGCCCAGCGCGCAGGTGCGCGGCACTCACTGGGCACCGTGAAGGCCTCCACTGCCTCTCCCAGGATGTTCAGCCTGAAGTTATTCAGTGCATCCGCGCCCTCCTTCTTGCGGTACGCACTGATCTGCTCCCACATCTCCGTGTAGTTGCGGCGGCTCTTCTCTATCCTGCCCTGCACACTGAAGCCCTTCAAGCAGCTGTTGCCGCCCTGCAGGACACGGCAGCATGTGCGCGCCGAGCTGAGCAGCAGCAGCATGCGTCAAGCTCGTACAAGGCTGCACACTGGCAGCGTATGATTACATGTGCCAGCTTGCTGCACATCACAGCAAACGCTTGGTGCAACTGTACATGCAAGTCTCCGCCGTGACCTTACTTTCATTACAGCTCCTGCTCCTGCAAGCTACAGCACTCATCTCGTCACCACCGCCAGCACTGCCCCAAAGTCCTTGCTGCTGCTGTTGCTGCTGCTGCAGAGTCCAGCTCCTGCTGCTGTAAAATTCCAGTTGAAATACACTGCTACAGCCTACAACACGGCACAGGTGGCTGTTGATAAGCCGGCACCTGCTCGTGCTCCCAACGGCTGCTGCCATTCACCACATTGTACCCACACCAGTTGCAGATGCTGCGGCTGCAACCCCCGTTCCCACTGACTTCCAGGGACTTCCACCCACCTGGATGTCTGGCAGTGAACACACGCTGGCAGGGGTGTAAGGGAAGATGGGCAAAAGCCACTGAGGCTCGACAGGCGCTGCACGTGCACTGATGTTCTTGGCCACGTGCGGCGACAGCGTAAGCAGCGGGAACTTTGGACTCAGCGCCTTTATCTTATTAAAGTCTGCATCTGGAATGTGGCCGTTGTGCACATAGTACAGCGCCACCTTAGGCTTCATTTGCTCCGAAACTTGTGCCACCCAGGATGTTTGGTACTCCGGGCTGATGAACAATACCAGGTCGTATGTGGTTGTACCATCGTACTCCTTGCACTCCTTCCACTCGAATCCCTCTTTGTCTGCTAACCAGTTGCGAAAGCCATACCAGTTTGTCTTGAGCACCTTTGCAGGGAGGAAGACTGTGACTGGCCCGCTTGTGAGCGGCTTCAGTACGTGCATAGCTCCTGCAACCACCTCCAGATGGAAATGTACCTGATTCACATAGCTATCTTCAGTGGTGCTGCTGCTGACACGTGCTGTGCACTGCTGCAGAGCAGCACGAGTATTGGTAGCATGAGCACTCGTGCAGCTGCTGCTTCCCGCCATGCTCGCTGCTGCTGCTGCTGCTGCTGTTGGTTGCCCATGGCGTGCTGCTGTGGGAGCTGCCTGCTGAGGCCCCTCCTCCTGCAGCGCAAGGCACACACATAAAGCTGGCAAAGATAGGGGTTGGGCAACCAAGATAGCGGAGCGTGCAAACCGGAAATGCTGTCCTTGCGGTTGCTGCTGCTGCTGCCGCTGCTGCTGCTGGTGGTTAGTCAGCAACTCAGTTGATAGACCGCACGCTGCACGCTGATGCCAGCCTGCTGCGCCAGGACGCTACCAGAGCCACCAGACATAACCGATGTCGGTGCTGATGGCTGCTACTGTCCCAAGACTCCACGCTGCTCCAGTCACTCAGCGCTTCAAACACGCTGCTGCGAAACACCAGCTCCCTGGCAGCTGTCTGTCATCCGAGTGACAGTAATAGCGAAAGCTATGATTGAGTTGTCCTGGCTAGCACACGAGCCCTGCAAGCTGGCACAGGTAATGAGCCTGATCTCCACGGCCGGGGAAGCCCACCTTTCCTAAAACGGATCAAATATACTATTGCGTTGAACTTTGTGTTGGAAACTAGTGAAAGAGCCTATCCAACATGCGTCACAAGTGAGTGAACATGTATGTCCGCCTGCTGTGATCATGGTACAGTTGGTGTACAATTGTAGATGTGTGATACAAACACGCTATCAATCTGACACATCGGCTGTGTGACTGGAGAACATGAAGCGGCTGTAACCAATTCATGCTCTTGGCACCTCGTTGAGGCTCAATGCACACTGGTGGTCCACTTCTGATCTGCTTTATATAGGCTTTGGTTCAACCTCAGTGACGAGCATACGCCACCAGGTCGCGGCAACCGTTTACCTTGAACTTCACACACCACAGGGCAGCTACACTGATGAGGGTCAGATTGCTCTGCTATCTTCTTTGTCCAGTCAAAGTTACTAAGCAAGCTCCCACCAGCGGTGACACTGCAGTGCTCAGCCTGGGAGTGACGCTTGAAGTCTGCCTTGCCGTACTGCCCTTGTACCACAGCAGCAGCCAACAGCGGCATGGTCCGCAGCAGCCACATCAATCACGATGTTGCTGAGTCAGGGAGGCGTACAGCCTGCAGTTAAGATGCAGCAATACACAAATGCACCAGCCAGTGCTGGCCTGATGCGCGTTCTGCCCACAACTTGGTGGCGTGGTAAGGGTGCCTGTACGAGTTCAATCACTGGCAGGCAGCTATGGACTTCATGTACATGGCTATCTGCACAGCAGTCCTTCACACTGATGGTGAACCTGCAGGCACATGCTGGCTGTTGAAGCATAGCATCATGTTCATCACCCTCTATATGACCTTGCATCGCATGCACGACAGTCCCATGTGACTCTTTCTGCGTGCCTGCTTGCATCACATACTGCAGCTCCGATGGCACACTGGTCCTGGTAGCTGGTGACAGCGGCATCGCTTGCAGGAGGTTTGATGACACCTGGCAGCTGCAGCTGTTGATCCAGCAGACAGGCGACGTGGCTGCTGCACAGTCGGCTCGCTGGCAGCCTTGGCAGCAGCAGCAGCAGCACTTGAGTAGCTCGGCAAGCAACAGCAGCAGCTACACAGCCCGCAGCAACGCAGCAGCCACCGCGGCTGGCGACTGGTTGGTGCTGTTTGGGGGTTGGGACACTTCAGGTGCCTGTCTGCCAGCTCCACACTGCAGCTGACTGCTGCGCCCTTTCCCGCTTGTACTGCTGATGTAATGCATGCTGCAAGCACGCCGCCCGCCAGTACATGGACCATTTTAGCAGCAGCATGCTGCTAGTCTGGACGGCGCTACTGTGCACAACACGGTTTGCAGGAGCGCAGGATACTGTTGTTTAGCTTTGCTAGATGCAACTTTGGCTCCTGTGCGTTCATTCTCAAGCGGCTGGAGCGTGCTGGTAGCAAATTGATGTCAGAATCTGGTGACTAAGATGTCACTGAACCTGTGTATGCAGGCTTGCAGCCTGTCTCAGATCTGGAGGTGCTCAACCTCAGCAGCAGCAGCAGCAACAGCAGCAGCACCACCACTTGGCATGCCCCAAGCACCTCAGGCAACGGCCCCAGCCCTCGCGGCCAGCCAGCAGCGGCTGCAGACACATCAAACACAGCCGTGTACGTGTTTGGCGGCTGGGATGGGCAGCAGCGCTTCAACGACTTGCACAGATTGAGTGTAGGAGAGTGGCAGTGGGAGCTGCTGGAACCTGCAGGCTCTGGCACTGGCGCTGCTGCCGCTGCTGCTAGTGCTGGTGCACTACGTACCAATGGTGGTGGTGGAACAGCAAAAGCAGTCGAGGGAGAAGCAGCAGCAGCAGCAGCAGCAGCAGCAGAGGAGGCGCCTGGTCCTGCAAAGCCGTGCCCACGTGCAGACCATGTCATGGTGTGTGAGGGTTCATGCAGCCTGATTCATACTCGCCAGATCAGCGTGTGCTTGCGTGGGCCTGCTGCAGCATTGACTGGCGGCGTTGCGCGCTGCAGCTGCCACCTGTGCGGCCTGCTGGGAGGGTTGGAACTGATGCTTGGCACCGCTGATGCGGGCATGGCGCATGGGCAGCCTTGTGAGAAGCCGGAGTTGGTACAGATAAGCCGCAGAATGTGTGCTGCTTCAACCTGCTGCATTAGCACAGGCCTGCGGGCACTGCAAACAGCGGGTACATGCCTGTCCTTCTGTGTGGGCGCGCCCGTCGCGACACCTTGCGTGTGCGCATGTTACTGCTGCCTGGTTTCCGTCATCAGGAGTGCTGGCACTACTGTGATGACGGCACCTGGAAGGACTTGCTGGTGGTGTTTGGTGGCAGCGGCGGCACCGGCGTGCTGAATGACACATGGCTGTGGGATGTGAACACCAGCACTTGGACGGAGGTGAGGGGCGTGCATGCTGCTGAGCGGCGGGCGGCAGCCGCAATGGCAACGGCAGCAACGGCAACGGCAAAGGCAGAAGCAGCCTTGATTAAGTAGGAGGCGCAGCAGGCGGCAGCGGCAGTGGCCTGCTGCGCTACTGATGGCGTGGTACATCTGCATCAGCATCAGCAGAGCCATCGTGGATGGGCTGGTGTGGCATCGCCATTTGCTGTATTCAGCGGCCTGGTGTGGCTGCATGTGCTGGGCGGCCTGGTATTCATCAAAGCATGTCGCAGTCCTGCAAGCAATGGCAGCAAACTACTGTGGTTCACAAGCCATGTGTCGTTCCTCAGCCCGGGTTGGGTGCCCAGCCAGCCGTACCGCTGCAGCCGTGGTGCTGTTGCCGGCTGCCAGGGGGTCTGTGAGCAGGTCCGTCATCATGCTGCACGTGCGCCTCCTTCGCTTGCTACAACTTGCGCTTCTGCGCTTGCTGCAACTTGAGCTTCCTGCCTTGCTACAACTTGCGCTTCCTTGTTGCCACAACTTGTGACTGCTGCAGGCCTTCTGCGGCGGCCCTGTGCCCTGCCCCCGCAGCTCCTGCGCTGCTGCTGTCTGTGGCGACATGCTGCTGCTGCATGGCGGCCAGACTGCCAGCGGTGCTGTGCTGGGCGACATGCACCTGCTGCAGCTCAACTGCCTGACTTGGCTGCAGGTAGGTCCTGCTGCTTCTGCTGGTGCTGGTGCAAGCACTCACTCTCTGTCAGCTGTGGTCTGTGTTGCCTGCTGCAGCTTGTTCTTGTGTGGCTGCATTGATGACCATGTCAAACAGAATACTGCGGTTTTGTACATCCAAATTACTGTGTAGGTGCTGCCCCCAGCGCCATGCAGTTCCTGTGTGCTTACTGCCAGGGTAGGGCTTTATAATGTGTCAATTGCAACCTATCAATGAACTCTTGTGATTGCACCGCACATCTGCCGCTCTTCAATGCTCGCTTGAGCCAGCTGCTGGTGCTGCTGCTAGTGTTGCTCGCTGTTGCAGCTTACTTGAGCCAGCAACTAAACATTGTGTTTCCCAACAACACTATAATATGTTCCTGCAGGTGGACTTAGGCCCAATCCTGCAGCCCTTGTGCAGGCACAGCATGGCCATCTCGGGCGAGGCCTGCTGGCTGTTTGGCGGGTATGACGGTGCCCGCGCAACAGACAGCCTGCTGTGCATCGACCTGCAGCCGGTGCTGCAGCTGCAGCGCAGCAGCATCGCAGATCTGGCCAAGTCCATGGCTTGCTACGGAGCTCCTGCACCTGGCCCCAGCACAGCTGATGGGGCGGCAGGGGCAGCGCCGGCTGGCTTTGGGGCGGCTGCGCTGCGTGCGCTGAGCAAGGCGGCAGCGCCGCCACCTCTGAAGTTGGCTGACCTGCCCAATGCTGAGCAGGTGGCAGCAATGCCGCAGTGGAAGCAGATCAGGCAGCTGCACCAGGTGGGCCACATGTCAGGTGGACCATATGTCAGCACATTTGGACACGCATTTCTCACATTGCGGTGTTGACCGGGTAGTTCGTAGTCATTGCCACGTGTCCACCATTGCTGCTGCTGCTGCTGCTGTGCAGGCTGCCCTTGCTGCTGGCTGCTTAATGCATTTTGAACCAGCGCCGAATTATCTAGCAAAACTCCTAAGCTGCCACCAACTCCAATGCTCTGCAGGCCGCCCTTGCTGCTGGCTGCTCAATGTACGTTGACCCTGCATCCGGCTACAGCGTGTTCACTGCAAAGTACTTGGAGCCGCGCCAGTGCTGCGGCAACAAGTGCAGGCACTGCCCACATGGCTGGAAGAATGTGCAGCAGCTGCAGCAGGGCAAGCGGGTTGCTGCACCTGCAAAAGCCAGCAGGGAACTGGACTGGTAGCTGGACAGCACATGTCGAGGGCGCACACCGCTGCATGGTGGTACCGTTTTGTGGTGGCCCACCGTGTGTGTTGGAGGGATGGGCGATGCAGTTTACGCCGTGAACACTGGCCTTGGCAGTGTCGCTCAATGCTGCACTAATCAAGCATGCATGGTTGCACAGCCGTGCGATAGTGCTTTATGGGGCGGCTGTGGTTCTGGCTGGTTTCTATCAGATGAAAAGCGCCAAGCAGAAGAGCCCGCTGAGTGCAGTTTGTCAGTTGCCTGCAGATGATGGGCTAGCTTGCGCTAGCATGAGCAGATTCTGCTGCATCGGATGCAGCTTGCACATGCGTTGTCTGCAACGACAACCCCCACCGACGCATGCATGCATGTGAAGCCACATTTCTTGCGCAATCCACATAGGACGCGCTGTGCAGACAACACCTCAAAGCAGTAACAAAGGCATATGCCCATTGAGGTCGCAGCACACAAGGGGTAGGCGGTGGGGCGCGGGGCCGATGGCGTTGATGCTATGGCTTGAATGGGTAATGTGATGATGATGATGATGATGATGGGGTAGGCATAGATGCATGTTGTGCAGCGCGTGGTGGCTGTGCCAGCAACAGCTCCCACCCGCTTCACGACCCTGCTGCTGTCAACGCAGCCGGTGCACAAGCCATTGCACCTGGCCAGCAACATGGCACACAATCACACCAGCAGCAGCAGTACTACACTAGTGTACAGCAGGCTCGGCGCTGCCACTGGTACTCCATGCAGGCGGTGGCACTAGCGCAGCACGCTCGCCGCCTATGCACAGCCGGTGTTAAAGCGCACCTTTTTCCTGCTGTCCCTGAACTTGCAGTGGACACCCTGCAGGGTCCCAGCTGCTGCACCTGCCCGCACCTGGATGCTGCTGCTGCTGCCCCCTGCCTTGCCCTTCGCAGCTGCCCTGCCGTTCATGTTCTTGGTTCTAGCCGCTGCCCTGCTGTCCCTGCCGTCCTCGGATGCCACAACTGCTTCTGCTGCTGCTGCTGCTGGCATGCTGCTGCCATGAGGCCCCCGCACCACCTGAACAAATGCATCACATACCTGCTGGAACGCTGCATTGTGCGTGACACACAGGATCTGGCAGCCGCTGTTGTCTCCTGCATGCGCCAGCTGCCGGAGCAGCGCAGACGCCCTGGCCTGGTTGTGTTCATCCAGTGCTGCATCGATCTCGTCCATTAGGAACAGGCTGCTGCCGTTGCCTGACCTGGCGACTGCCAGCAGCATTGCCAGCGACACCAGCGTCTGCTGGCCGCCGGACAGCTGCCCAAGGCTGGTGATCCACTGGCTGCTGCCGCCGTCACCTGCTGCTGTGCTGCCGCTGGTGTCCTCCAGGCGCTGAAACCTGCACGCGTGGAGACAGGCAGGACACGGTGGATACGCAGCAATCAACGGTCTTGTTGGCCCCAGCTACAAGGGCCAAGGTGCTCTGCATTGTGCTGTCGCTGCAGCAAAGTGTGCAAGTGGCCGGCGCTCCAACAACCCTGCACCCTCCGCTCTTCTGCATGCAGCTGCTGTCAACTGAAGCAGGGTATGCCGTGTCTCACAAACCAAAGCTGTGACGTGCGCATGTGGCTCATGGTGCTGCCGCGCACCTGAACTGCAGCCCCTCGTGCGCCTGCCGCCCAGTCCTTGCCAGCTGCAGCTGCAGGGATGGCAGCAGGCTGCTGCACAGCTCAGAGAAGCCAGCCGCGATGTCCTCAAATACGGCGTCGTTGGCTGCATGCACCTGCAGCAGCAAAGCAGCAAGCACACATGAACAATGCACCGCGCTGCTTTGCTAAGCCAGCAATCGACATCAGGCCTGCCCGATGAATGAAGCAGAATGCCCGCAGTCCAACACTTCTTTATGTTGCAGCGCAGCAGGCCCGGCAGCAGCGCTGTTTGCCTGCGATGTGGCAGGCAAATAGTATCGTACACAGAGTAGCCAGCAAACGATGCTGTTGGCATGCACAGCAAACACAGCCGCACATACTGCCAGCCAGAGATGCGGGGTTGCATGGTGCTGCAACACACAAGCAGGGCCGCTACCTGACCGCCACAAAACGACCCCAGCATGCAGCCGCACCTGCTCTGTGCAGTCAGCCATGTGTCGCTCCAGAGCAGCGGCCGCTGCCTGCAGCGCCTCCGACTGCTGCTTGAACTGCGCTACCTGAGCGACGCGGCTAATGCACAGCTCCTGCAAGCGCACCAGGCAGGGGGCAGCAGCCAGCAGTGACACAAGCAGCAGCAGGGGGTGAGCATAAGCAGCTCAAGTATGAGAGGTCTGCAGCAGTGAAAGCAACCAGGCGTTTCAGCTCCTGCATGTACCGCAGGCGGGAGGCAGCAGTGTATGGCAGGCCGTAGCAGGATGTCAGGAGGCGGCTCAAGCATGGTGCAAGGTTGAGGAAAAGGCTGCTGCAATTGGTAACCTGGCCGGCCAACATGCGAACGTCCATTCATCCAGGCAGGATTAGATCATCCCTGGCAGGCTTTGCAGGGCCAGGGCAGGCAAAGGTCGCTGCCTCCGACTCCATATGTCGGCAAACCACAGCATGCTGTGGCCAAGCCTCCCGATACTTGCTCACCTTCTGTGCTGCTGGCAGCTCTGGCACTTCCAGCCGCGCTGCCTCCTGTTGCAGCCGCTTAGCCTGCCGAAACAACTGCTGCACCTGCTTTGCTGTTGGGACTGCTGCTGCTGCGCCATCCACTGCTGCCACAGCAGTTTCTTCTGCAGCACGTGCAGTGGATGCTGCCAGGTCATGCACTACATCATGGCAACCAAAGTCCTTCACCAGCTGCTTCAGCTCCTGCTTGCAGCGCTTCAAGCCAGCTGCTGCATCCACCCTCTTGGCTTCCGCCTGCTGCTGCAGCAGCAGCAGGGCCCGCTGCTGCTTCTGTTGCTGTTGCAGCTGCTGGTCAAGCTCCTGCCTACGGCCCCGCAGCTGCTGCAGCTGCTGCTCGAGCGCTGCAGTGGCAGCCTGTTGTTGTCGCTGCTGCTGCAGCAGCTCCTGCAGCTGCTGCTCCTGCTGTTGTAGCTGCTCTTGCTGCTGCTGAGCATCCAGGGTGCTGCTGAGCTGCATCTCTAGTGTCTCAAGCCTGACGGACAGCTGCTCCACCTGCCAAAAAGTGGGAGGAACAGCAGCATGTATACAGCCCAGCCCAGCAGATACAGCTCAGGCATGGCATGGGTGCACACGCACTGATCCTGCGCTGATGATGCCGGGACATCTGCAAAGTGTGTTCAATCCATGCTCCTGTGGGTGGAGCTAGCAACCCGTGCATACTACGGGCTTTGCAAGTGCAGGCATGCATCAGGCACGAGGAACAAGTCACATACAGCAAGATACTACACAGCCACCAAAGTGCCTGCCTTATGATTGCGCACCTCGTCTTCGGCCGCCTGAAAGTCTTTTTGTGCTTGTTCTGCAGCAGCTTCTGCTTTCTTTACATCCTCCTGTAGCTGCTGCTGTAAGGCATCTGCAGCCTGCCTGCTGCCGCCATCACCAGCACCCTGCTCAGCACCTTGCAGAGCAGCCTTGCACTGCTGCAGCCGCTGCTGCAGGCTGCTGTGCTGCTGCCGCAGCTCACTTAAGCAGCGCTGCTCCTGCTGCAGCAAATTCTTGGCAGCAGCCACCTGCGCCTGCTCCTGCAGAAGCTCCTGTTGCAGCTCCTGCTGCTGCTGTGCAGCCGCTAGTGCTGCTGCGGCAGCATCGCTCTGCTGCTCCAGGACTTGCTGCCGCTCCTGTGCCTGTGCTAGCTGCTGCTGCATTGCTGCCGTGTGGGCTGCCAGGCTGTCGCGCTGAAGTTTATACGACCACAGGGTCTGCCCCTGGCTTCCTGAGCTGCCTGCCCAGCCACCTGACAAGGACCCCTTCCTGCTGACAGTACCCTGCATCGTCACTGAGCTGAGCCCAAAGCGCTGCACCAACTCTGCTGCTGTTGCATCGTCAGCTGCGATGACGTACCCGCCAAACGCGCGCAGCATGGCTGGCTTGCAGGCGCTGGCATACTGCAGCAAGTCGAGCGGCAGGATGACGCGGCCAGCTCCTATTGCCTGCTGCGCTTTACGCTGCGCGTTCAGCATGTTGTGCGGATGCAGCTGCTCCAGCGGCCATATGCGCAGCTTGCCACTGCCAATGCTGTTGCTGCGGCTGCCACCGCCTCTTGCCTGTGCTGGCCTTGCTGCTACGGCAGCTGCTAGCAGTTGGTTTGCATCCTGCATGGTGTCGGCTACCAGCACCTGCAGTACTGCGGGCCCTGCTACAACCGAGAGAGGCAGCAGCAGCTGTGAGATGGTTTGCGGGTCAGCTGCGCCCTGGAGAGTGAAGCATTCGTGCAGAGGCCAGGCATGGCACCCATTGCTGCTGGCGCGCCTGCTGCGGCTGCTGGCACGGCATGCAGATAGCAGCCCTGCTATGTGCTGTGGAGTGAGGGAGCTCTGAGTCATCTCCTGATCTGTCTGCAGCTGCAGCAGCTGCTGCTGCAGCGTTGCCAGCTGCTGGCCATGCCCTGCAGCTGCTGCAGCAGCTGTCCTGGCTGCTGCAGCTGCAGCATCCACGGTGTTGACTGCTTTGTCGGGCACACTTGCACCTGCGGTTGCACCTGCTGCTGCTGTTATCTTCATGGCATGCAGCTGCTGTGCAATCCCTGCAGCCCTGGCTGTTGCCTGGCGTAGCTGCTCTTCCCTGAGCTCTGTGGCAGCCTGTTGTTGTGCCAGGGCTGCTGCTGCTGCTGTGCTTGCTTCTGCATCTGCAGAGCCTGCTGCTGCAAACCATCTGCTGCGCTGCTTGCTGCCTGCAGGTCCTGCAAGCTGCGTGCTGCTTGTGTTGCCACGTCTCTCTTCATGGCCAGCATAGCGCACAGCTGCGCTTCTCTGCCTTTGTGCTGCTGCAGCTTCTCCTTGCAGGAAGCAAGCTCAGCTGTGTGAACGGCTGCCGCAGCAGCTGCTGCTTGCAGGGACTTCAACCTGGCTTCAGCAGCAGCAATGCTGCTTGCAAGACTGCAGCAGGAGCTGCCAGTGACGGTTGCGTCCAGTGAAGCTAGCAGCTCATCCTGCTGTGACATTAGCTGCTGCTTCTGGGCAGCTAGCTGTTGCAGCTGCTCAGACGCTGCTGTGCTTGACACCTGCACAAAGACCAGGTGGCCAACAAATGCAGGAGGCAGTGGTCAGCTGTGGTTGTATGCATTGCCCCTCTGTGAAGGTTGAAGTTGCACTACTCAACATTTGGCAGGAACCATGGGTCAGCAAGACGCTGCTTGCAGGAAACGGGGGGAGCAGCAATAAGCTTGGGCACTGCAGCAAACATCACATTGCATGCAACTCCTCAAGGCACCGCCATACCACAGCGCACGCAGGTCCCGTATATTGAAGTGCAGACAGCAAAGCATTATCACCTGCAGCTCCTGCTCCTGCTGCTGTGCTGCTGCCACCTGGCGCTGCAGCGCTGCCTGCTGCTGCAGCATTGCAGCCGCCAGCTGCTCCAGCTGCTGCTCCAGCTCAGCGTCAAGCCGCGCTGCTGCTGTAGCTGCCTCAAGGGCTGTCTCATCTGCTGCTGCTGCTGCCTGCACATGTGCGATGTTGGTTTGAATGTCCTTCAGAGCGCGGCGGGTGCGCGCCACCTCTTGGCGGCAGCAGTGGTCTCCTGGTTCCAGCTGCAGAGCAGTGCAGGAGAGGAGCAGTTGGAGTTGGCTGCAGAGGCAGTGTTGATGTTGACGGCATGCGCACGTGCCATGCGCACGTGCCATGCGGCGTGCCACTCAGGATGTGTGCAGTGCTGGCATGAGCAACGGAAGCAGGATGTCTGAGACAGACAGAGTAGTTGCTGCTGTCCAGTTGTTTGCTGTCTGCACTGCGTTGTTTGGAGCAGCGCTCCAAGACAGACATCACAACGTTAAGAAAACCACTGGAAGTGCTGCAGTGGTTGATGCTGTGTGCACACCTGTTGAGGCCGCTTGCAGCTGCCACGAGGTCGGCTAGAGTAGCAGGATCTGCAGCAGGCAAACAGCGCAAGCACAGACCAGACGCAACATTGCCAAAGAGCTGCAGCCGTGCACCTGTAGACTACAGGAACGCAAATGCAGCTGGCAGCAAGTCTTCTATGTGCAGAGGCCGCATGCTGTGCTGATGTGCAGCTGGTGCAACACGCAAGCTGTTGCTCACTGTTGCTGTCAGTGAGGCGTGTGATGGAGGCCTGCTGGATGACAGTCGTGGAGTCAACCACGATGCCCAACCCTCGCAAGAACTCCTGCAAGCACGACACAGCCAGAATGCGGCGTATGTACTGATGCAGCAGTCCAATTGAACCAAGTTGCAGCAACAATATAAGTGCTTGCGTGCATGCAGCGGCTGCTCAGGAGGTTGCCACAGCTGCGCCACTTGAACTGTGCTAGTTGCCGTAGTTGCAGCCAACAGTTACCGGCATGGAAGCTGCATACCACAGTATGTCCAGTGCTGCTGCTGTTTCTGCCGCTGTTCCTCTGCTGGATAGCCTTTGCTGCCCACCTTGACTTGCGTGCCTGTCTTGAGCCTGCCGTTCACTTTGAACACTCGTGCACCCTCGGCAGTAAGGCTGGCCTCCAGTGCGTGCCGGCTGCCTGGCTTTGTGCCATGTGCGAGCTCAAGTTTCACCTCCGGCAGCTTGCAGGACAGCCATGCAGAACCATGAGGGAGGCTGTTGCAGCTTGCAAGCTCAAGTGGGACATAACAAGACATCTACAGCATGCTGCAGGGCAATGTTGGTGACGCAGCTGCTTGGTGCTAAACCATGCATCAAATTTATGGTTCATGGTTTGCCCACAGGATGGAACATTGATCAAGGCCGCTGCTGCTGCTGCTGTTCCTGCAAGCAGGCAAGCACTGCCACTTCCGCCAGGAGCAAGAGACGAAACATCAGCCGCCTGCTGCAGCTGGCACCTGTAACTGTGTGTGCTGTGTCTCCTGGCTACCTCTGCATCTTGCAAAATTAATCTTCGGCCTCATACCTGAGATTCTGCATCTGTACTGGTGACATCCTTGAAGCTCCTGCAGCCCCGTAGCACTGCTGTGCTGCAGCCGCATGCAAAGCAGACGGCCTCCAGCAGGTTGCTCTTGCCACAGCCATTGGGCCCCACGATCCCCACTAGACCGCTGCTGCCTATGCTGAAGCTTGCTGGGCGGCTGAAGGACTTGAATGCCTTGACCTGGATGCTTGCTAAGTGCCACCCTCTGCTGCTGCTGCAGGGGGTGCGCTGCGCCATGCTTGCCCGCCTGCGGTTGTCAGACGATCTATGAGGAACTGGTAGGCCACGATCTGAGGCACCAGCAGGGATTTAGATTGTTGTCATCTATCCAAGCTGGCCAGCATTCAAATTTGCTGCTTATGCTGTCAGCGTGTAAGCTCTTTGGGACAACCAATTGCAGAGAGGAGTGGCTGGATACTTTTTCTTTTTCAATTTTTGTTGTCGGACATGTCAATGACCACGTGGTGTGACGCAAAACCAGCCGTGTATGTTAGCGCAGTACAGGCCTAACAATCAGAACCTGCTCAAGGCAAACGCTACTACTGTACCATTACTAGTTAGTAGTTGTGTTCTACGCTCAAGGCAGCACCGTCGGCGAGACAAGGGTCCCCCCCCTCCGACTCAATAGCAACCCACCACCTGGGCATCCGCCCGCAACGATTAGCAATCACAACTGACATCAATAATCAGCATCCACCAAGAAAACGTGTCTTGGGAGTATGGCTTTCACGCTGAGATCCATGACCTTACCTACGCACCGTAGCTTGTACTGCTTTGCCTGCATCTTGACTGAGTGATTGCAGCAGAACAACAACAGCAGCAGCAGCCCATAAGGGCAGCTAATAGCTGCTGGTGGTAGCCATGGCTGGCACAACCGCCATGCAGCACAGCTCGGGCAGCAATACCTTTGCGTGGACCCTTAATGTTTCCACATCAGTCCTGATAGTGTTCGCCAACAAGGTGCTGCTCTCAGCCAACGGTGGTCATGGCTTCACTTTCGGTGCGGCAGTTGACAACGAGGCAACAAACACTGATTCAACATAGAATCAGTTTCAGCAGCTGACATCCTTTTCATCTTGCAGCAACAACGCTGTGTGCGCTGCACTTTGTGGCATGTGCTGGCAGCATCTGGGTAGCACAAAACCTGGGCTTCGCTGCAAAGGCCAGGATCCCGGTAAAAGGTGGGAACACCACTGTTCATCAGTTAACAACAGCATCCTGATTACACACTTATAAACATCCACTTGCGCATACCAGCATGTCACCCAGCAAGCATGCCATCATCATGTGCCACATCTACTGCTCAGCGACATATGCGTGTTATCGTGCAGTCAGCTCAACGCTTGCTGCCAACTTGCACTTCAGATGCCCTCAAGTTTGCAGTGGTGGCAAGCATATCCATTGCCAGCCTGAACCTGTCACTGCTGGTGAACTCAATAGGCTTCTATCAGGTGAGGTTCAGCAGCAGTGCCCTCACTTGCCAACAAGTGTGCTATGGAGCAGCAGATGCAGGGTAGCAGGCCCTTCAGCAGACACAGCCATGTGCTCTGTGATACTCTCTGGTGCTGATGCTGCAGGTTGCCAAGCTGCTGATAACCCCATGCACATGCCTGATGGAAATGCTGGCAGCTGAGAAGACGGTCACGCCGGGCGTCGCAACCAGCATCGCAATGGTGGTGGCCGGCGTAGCAGTTGTGTGAGCTGCCGGCTGGCTATAGCGCAGCAGAGCGTTCAGCTGCCAGAGGGTGTCAGCAATAGCAGGCAGTTAGCTCAGCAGTACATCACGGCAGATGCTGTGGCCAGCAGGTGCAGCAGTGGGAAATATAGCACCATTGATGCTTCTTGGTCAAGTGCTATGCCATTGATGCATCAGCAGTGTCTACAGCAGCAGCTTACAACAATGACTATTACTTTCAGCGGTGGCTACAGCGGCAGCAGCAGCAGCAGCAGCAACATTGTCAGTATCAACATGATATTCAAGAACTCCAGCTTGAGTAAACACGGCCTGAAAGCAGGCTGTGGACTCCTGCATGGTTGTGGTACTGATAATGTGCCTGCCTTCCGCTTGCTGCGCCACCCTTGCAGCACTGTGAATGACGTGCAGGTCAACCTGCTAGGCTTGGCCATTGCAGTCGTGTCGGTTGTTTCCAGCGGTATGCAGCAGATCATGTGCGGCAACTTGCAGCGCAAGCACCGGTTGTCTTCATACCAGCTGCTGGCCAACATTGCGTACATACAGGTGCGCAGCAGCAGCAGCAGCAGCAGCAGCACTGCTGATGACGGTGCGCATGTGCTCATGTGATCACCAAGAGCCTGTTGAAAGCAAAGCCAGCAGCTGTGCGAGCAGTGCGCTGCTGTGATGTTTATTAGCTGAGCATGTCCTGACCTGCAGTGGGAGACGCACTGAGAGTAGCAGCCTACAAGTCTGAACAGTACAAGGCATTACAATTGACTGCAGGTTCTACACTGGTGCTGCTGCTGCTGTTGCTGGTGGTGCTGCCGCAGGGGATCATGCTGCTGGTTATTGGTCCGTTCATTGACCAGGCAGTGTCACAGCAGTGGATCACGCAGTATGCCTGGAGCAGTGCAGCGCTGCAGCAGCTGCTGCTGTCGTGCGGGCTTGCTGTGCTGGTCAATGTCAGCCAGTTCATGTGCCTGGGGCGCTTCTCAGCCGTCACCTTCCAGGTGCGTGCCTGTGGAAGCTCCAGTTGGCAAATGTAGTGCTGTGCATGGTCGTGCAGCTGCATCACAGCAGTGTTTGAATGCTGATGGCTGTGCACAGAATTCAGCAAGGCCTGCTGAGTAGCAGCGTGGGTTGCAGTACGAAAGACAACCAGGCGCTGGTGCCCAGCGTTTGTGCAGCATGTCACTGGCAGAGCAATCCTCTCATTGGCTGTCAACTGCATGGCATGTGAGCATCACTTGGCATCAGCCTGACAACTGTCAGTTGCCAGTGGAATGTGCATGTGGCGTGCGCTGCTGCTCGCAGGTGCTAGGCCACACCAAAACCATCGTGGTGCTGCTGGCCAGCTGGTGGGTGTTCCAGGAGCAGATGACGGTGCGCAAGCTTGCAGGCATGGGCCTGGCAGTGATGGGCATGGTGCTGTACGGCTGGCTGGGCAGCAGGACTGCAGCCAAGGCAACTGGACAGGCTGATGCAAGGGGCGGCAAAGCAGGTGGCAGGGCTGGTGCAGCGCGGCGGAGCCCACACAGCAGGCGTGTGGGGAAGCAGGCGGTTACTAGCGATGCAGCTGGCGTGGAGGGCGGCCGCGTCATTGCGAGTCATCCAATTAGGCTGACAGAGGACGGCCATGGGCAGATGGATAGAGGGGTGAGGACCAGCAGCAGTGTGATGGTAGTGTTGCTGCTGGCGTTGTTCGGCGACGCAGAGCCGTCAAGGCTTGATTGCGCGGCATAGTGCATGATCATATGAGGCGTTTGTCGTGGTGTAATCAACATCAACCAGCTGCAAACAGATGCCTGCTTGGTCAGTTGCGCAGTTGGTGTTTGGTAGTGGTTTTGCTGTTTTGGCAAAGTAAACCTACCAGCAGCATGTTTGGTGCGCTAGGCATAGGATGGGTTGGCCTCTGACTGAGTACAACAGAGTCCACATCAAACATCATCGATTGACTCTGGTGCTTATTACGTGTCTATGTGCTTTCAGCTCATGCTTCATTCACAGTGGGTGAATGACCGCAGCAGAGCTTGTATGCGGGAGGGTGGTGGCTGTGGGCACTCCTGTGCATGCATGCATGCTGTGTCCTCCAACCTCATGGTGCAAGTGCGTACAGTCATTTGAATGTCCAGTGCATGCCAGTGATCTCTCCTTGTCATCGCCGTGACTTTCACATGATAACCAATGTTGCATGGCAACATCACATTACTTGCTGTCAATAGTGTTGCAGCGGAGATAACTCCATTCACATCTGGCTCAACTTTCAGGCCTGGGGCGCTGTTGTGGCTGAGCATGTCAAACCAACATGTTTTATCCAAGACGAAACGTGAACATGGTGGCACTCAGGCACTGCTGGCCTCTGCTGTCACTGCTGCACCCCTGATTGACAGCGTTAACGAACCTGCTGCGCACTGATCATCATGAGCTGGCAGATTACATTTTCACATTTTGGAATTACATGGGTAACTTCACCCGTTTGGGGAGCCAATGACAGGCATTGGGCAAAGAGCAAAACAAAGATCAAGGCGCATAGCCGCCTACTGCCAGGTGTAAAACTGCTGCCATGTTGGCGGCTATCTATTGGAGCATCGCAATGCTGTCTAGGTCCTAATAGACCGCTGCAGAGCGTGGTGTGGCCATCCAGTCGGGTTGCAACTCTGCAGTACATGTACTTTTGCTGCTGCGTGCTGTTTCTTCTTGACATGTACTGCACGTGTGGACTGTACATGTACAGTCCACTGCGGGCAGGCAACAAGTGTGCCGATTGCACATGCGAAGATAGCACGAGACACAGGGATCATGTGCAAGCAGTAGAGCTTTGTAGGTGTCATGACTATATTATGACACAACTGATCAGGAAAGGCGGGAAGCTGGATGGGAGGTCGCCGCCTGCCGGCAACGGTTGCCGACTGCGGGCGCTTCCTTGGATGTTACCGTATCAAGCTCTGGGCACGCGCGTGAGGCATGGTATGAGTTGCATTTATGCAAAGTAGAACCCTTCAGCACGTGCTAAGATGAGTCCTCAATATGTATTGGTCCCCTTGCTGTTGCTGCTGTTGTGTGTCCGCAGCCAAACCCAGCTCGCTGCTCCAGCGCCACGAAATGCCACGCTTTGTAGCACACTTAGATCTTCGGGGCCGTGCACGAACCTTTCGGCCTACAGCAGCAACCTGCGGTACTTGTCCCAGCAGGTGCTGCCAGTTGGGTGGAGGCTCAACGCAGTTGTCAAGGTGTGGCCAGTACCCACAGAACATTAGCGCATGATAGAGCAGATGCTGACCAAGTTCGTCCAGCTTTTTACAATGCTTCAGTGCTGTACATGGCTTCCCAACTTGCTACTCCTGTACATATGTGTTCAAGTCCCAGCTGCAACGGCCGCAGCAGCAATGCCAGCCGGCATCTGCCCAGTGATGCATTATGTCCGCAGTCATAAGCGCTGCTGCAACGTTCTGTCTGCGAGCAGTATGACGGCTATGGACACGGGCTCAGGGAGGTGGCCACAGTGGCTGCCAGGCTCAACCACAGCATCAGCGTGATGTACCCAGAGGATATTGCGGCAGCAGCAACAGTCAGCCCAAGACCGGTAGGCCGCTCAGCTGAGGCGGTACACACATATGGCGGCAACACCAACCATGCTAACAGCACTAACAGCACAACATCTGGCTACAAGGACTGGATTGTGTGTGCACTGCAGTGCCAGCTGGCCAGCACTGCTGCAGCGGGTCAAATGAGTTTTGACAATGTGAGCGGTACCACCGGTGGTCAACTCCTGGTTCATGCTGCTTGCAGGACATGCTACGTATCAAGCCTGCCACCTACAGCGAGGCACTGGCGGCAGCACGCGCAGGACTGGGAATGCAGGTGCTGCCACAGCTGCTGCTGAGTGTGCCTGACAACATCTGCAATCATGATGCATGCTGCAACTTAGCAGTGAGCCGCCAGGCGCAATGATTTGCAGTGCTGGCAAACTTGCGTGAAAGCGGTCGCAAGGGACAGGATTGAATAAAATTGCAGCTGGATCAAGCGGCAGCAGCAGCAATGGCAGCAGCCAGAGAGGCCCGGTGGCTAGCGACTGGGGCCATGCTCTCAAGGAGCTGCACTACAGCTAGTGCAATAAGCTGGCTGCCGTGTAACAGGTCTTGGTGGGACCAACAGGAGGTGGCTTGCCAACAGCTACATAAGCATACCTGCACAGCTGTGCTGTCTGATCAAGGTCAAGCTGCTGCCGCTGCCGCTTGTTGCTGCTGCTGCTGGCCCCGCTGTGTGCGCGCGCTCCTGACTCATTGCAGGAGACTGCCACTCCTGGCAACATCCGCAAGCTGCTGGCTGCCGGCAGGGACAGCAACAGCAGCATCCCCATCCACCTGTACCTCTACACGCATTACGGCGACCCCTGGGGCTGGGAGTTTACTCATGCTACAGAGCTGCAGGTGGCTGCCGAGCAATGGCTTGCCCACCGACAACTTCGGCAGCAACCGCAGCAGCAGCAGCAGCAGCCACTAATGTCTTTGCACCTGTGCCCAGCCAGGCCTGACATGCACAGGGAACTCTTCTGTGTAACTTCACGTCCTTGTGGAGGTGACCCTGTCACTGTTCAGCAGACTGAGACGTGCTCAGCCCACAGGCTGTGCACACGGGCTGCGTATGCCTCAGGCCGTGGCATGTGACCGCTCCTTCGGTTCAACAGGGCTCATCAGCCTCGGTGCATGCCATGTGTGTGCTGCTGCTGCCCATGCGCAGCAACTCACCTCCTCGCTGGACAGGCGCTACGTGACAGTGCGCGGCATCATGATGCATGCGGAGGGCTTTGGAAACAAGCGGGCCGCTGCTTGGCGGTTCTTACAGGTGAGTGCTGTGCCATTGGTTTGCACCACAAAAGACACGCCAGTGCTGCCCACGGCTGTAGTTCAGATCTGGACCCAGCAAGTTGCCATGTGGTGAGGGCCTGCATGCCACCAGCTGGTGGCCCACTGCCTTCCACTGGAGGCAGTCTCTGCCTGCCGGCACAGCAGCCATCAACAGGCTGCACTTGGGCGCAACAGAGAGGGCTGTAGCCCTGGAGGTAGCTACCTCCAGCAGCCAGGGCGACAAGTGCATGCATGCCATATGGTTGCCGCTCATTGGATGCGCCAGAGCAAGGCTGCAGCTGGCAGCTATGCACAACTCACTACTAATGGAACAATTGTACGCGTGTCAGTTTTGTTCACATACGCGCAACCACACCAGGACCACCACTTGTAAGAAAGCCCGGTGTACAGCGACAGATGGCCCTCAGGATTTGGGTGCATGTTCTGCCATGTATATGAAGCAAATGACGCAGGGTGAACCACTTGTAGGGCCATACATGCACGAGTATGCACCATGCTTCGGTATGACTGGTTCTTTCACACACGCGCAACCACACCAGGACTACCACTTGTGATAAAGCCCGGTGTACAGCCACAGATGGCCCTCAGGGTTTGGGTGCATGTTCTGCCATGTATATGAAGCAAATGACACAGGTTGAACCATTTGTGGGGCCATACATGCCCGAGTATGCACCATGCTGCAAGGTACTACTAGTAGTGCTGCTACTAGTACCACCATGTGTGTTAGGTACTGCTAGTATTGTTGCTACTAGTAGCACCATGTGTGTCTTATCAGATTGTGCAATTGGTGCTGTGGCACCAAGCAAGTGTAGGTGCTGCCTTTTGCCATGTAGGTCGCCTGCCCAGTTGCTGCCAGCCTTGCCCCACGACGCATTGCAGTGCACTGGATGAGCAGCAACAGCTTGCTGGAGCTCCTGCCATCATCTCAGGCAACAGCTGTTTCTAACACTTACCCTCATAACATTAGTAACACAGCAGCAGCCAGGCTGCAGCTGAATCTGCCGCCGGCTTGTGCGGCCCCCAACATTGAGTTCTGGGCAAGGCTGGGGTCTGCTGCGTACGGCATGTTTGCTGAGGCCAATGCGCAGCTGCCGGGGTTGAGGCCAGCGCTGCGATGGACGTCCAAGGTTACACGAGTGA
Source organism: Scenedesmus sp. NREL 46B-D3 (assembly GCA_014080715.1). NCBI lineage: Eukaryota > Viridiplantae > Chlorophyta > Chlorophyceae > Sphaeropleales > Scenedesmaceae > Scenedesmus > Scenedesmus sp. NREL 46B-D3. Next base: position 143,864 of record JACERP010000220.1, read on the forward strand.
GCGGGTGCTTGATGTTCATTGAACATGGGTGTGCATGCAGCAAGGGGCACAGCAGCACTCATGAAGATGTGTGTGTGTTGTTTATCTGCAACTTGCAACGCTGCACAGCACAGCTGCAGCTGTTCTAGCAAAGCGTGAAACAGCTTCCAGGAAATGCGGTTTGTGGTCAACACACCAGGCAGGCATGCGCCACAATCAACCGGCGGTGGCGACTTGCGGCAGTGCCGCATGTAGTCACCAGGACTCTGTGGGTGCTGCTTGCCATGGTGGCCTGGATTGGCGACTGCCAAACAACCAGGTCATACGTGTGAGAGATAAAACAAGGTGGTTGGCAGCGTCTTGCTGTTCTTGTTGGCGCCGCTGCTGCTGCTGCTGCTGTTGCTGCTGCCGGTGCTGCTGCTGCGCATGCGTCATGTTCGACTGCAGGTTGGCCAAACCACCGTGGATGGCAACACTGTGCCAGTTGCTGTTGTCGATGTCAGCCCGGCGCGCTTCCCTGCCCCTTCCTGGTGGAGCAACGCGGCCGCATTCGCCGGCGCAGCAACCAATGACGCGCCTGATGACGAAACAACAAGCCAAACAGGTCCCTGGCAGGCTCGACCCGGGCTGTTTGTGTTCATCAAGGGCCAACGGATGCAGCTAGCAGCGCCGCCAGCTGGCAATGGGTCCATGTTCCTGGTGGATGTCAGCGGGGCGGGCAGCGCGGTGCAGCCAGGGGATGAGGTGTGCCTGCTGTGTGAACAGCAGCCAGCAGGGGAACTTGGGCAGGTGGGTCTTGCTGGCATGAAGTTTGTTTTGATTTGTTTTGTTTCTGGGCGACGCTGTTTTGGAGCCAGTCAACTCCAATGCGCAAACCAACTGGGCGCTGTTGGCGCAGCTGTTGTGCTTTGCCGTGCAGGGCGTGCGGGTCAGTCAGGCACTGCCTTCAGGAAAAGCTCCAGGTCTTCTTACCATGTTCATTGTGCAGCTGCCAGCAGCAGTGCTTCCAATGCACATGTTGTGCCATCACCAGCCTTGCTTCAGGCTTGAAGCCTCACCCTGTAAGGGACCAGCAGGGCTTGAAGGTGTGTCTGGTACCTCGAAATCCTATCACTGCTATTTCAGGTTACCACTGTTCAAGTTGTTGGCAACGACCCCTAGGGCCTGCTGCTGCTGCTGCTGCTGCTGCTGCTGCTGCTGCTGCTGCTGCTGCTGCTTGTCCCTGCAGCAACTGGGTGCCGACGAATACAACACAGCGTTATGCCTGAGGGGCCAGCCGCCAGCTTCTGACATCACGCTCTTTGAAGAGGCACCAGACTGCATGCCTGTTGAGCAGTAGATTGTATTACGCCCTTTGGTTGTGTGCCGCACAGGGGCAGAGCAGTCTGAACAGTATGTTGAGTTCAGCAGAGGCCTGCTGTTGCTGCATCACGTGAGCACCAGGAACAAGCTCAGCTTTTCAAATACGGGCAAGATCCCGCATGGCCCAGCAGGCACAGCATGTGTGTGTAAACTTTGTATACAAGCAGAGAACAGAGGTGTTCAATTGCATTTACAGTGAACTTGGCATTTGCAGGGATTGACAGTACGCAGGAAGGGCTCCTTTGCTTGCATGCTAGTGCAGTGTCCTTTTACAGAAATAAGTAGGCACCTTCTTCGAGCATCATAGGTCAGAATGGTCACGTGTTTTGTCTAGGTGTGGTTTGTCGTTCCACTACTTGCGCACTGCATCAGTCCAGCATGTCTTATGAGCAGCTGTGTTATGCACTGCCAATTGCAACAACAGCGCCATTGTTTCTGTTACCAGTCAGTAGCAGCTGTTGAAAGGGTGCACACAGGGCCGCCCATGGTCAGTAATGGGCAGGGCTTGGTGCTGTGCAAGCACGCAGCTTAAGCAGCTTGGCAAGCTTGCCAATTGGCTTTGCAAAGCACGCTCAACTTTGCTGGCCACCGATGTCACCCACTCCTAACATAAAAGAAGTTGCATGCCAAGCTGGCAGCACAAGAGTGTCATGCAACACCACTGCATCTGCCACACACGCTTATGAACCACATGCCACTCCGGAGCTTGGATCCAAGAGAGGGCGCGCCCCTCTGTCCAAGAGAGGGCGTCCCCCTCTGTACAGCCCTGTCCAAGCATGATCATGCTGATAAGCATCATGCTTCAAACAGTTCACTAAAACACTGTACCATGCATAAAATAGATCTTCAGGACATACACCTGCTATGTCTTGTGCCAACGTGGCAAAATCTGAACAGACCGCGTGCATCAGGGTCACAAGACAGTCCGAGACACATAAGGAAAAACAGGTGGCAAGGCAATCTTCAGCAAATTACCTGAAGGGAAATACTTCGAAGGGTAAAGGAAATACTTCCAAAAGAGCAGGAACAGGAGTAAGGAACATCATCTTCAAGTAATGCAGCAACACCTCTGCTCATGTGGCATGGCAAACCACATGCTGGTCCTGTGCTGTGCAGGCAATGCTGTGCGACTCTTTACACATGCGCAGTACATCCCACGCGCGCTGCAACATGCTGCTTGGCCAGCTGCCAACCACTCGCCGCGCAGTGCTGCAGCCACAGTAGCCGGCAAGGGCGCCCTCAACACTCCTGTCATGCTGGATGAAAAAATTGCAACAGGTTATTACAAAACGATAAAGTACAACCAACACTTCTCCACGGCTGAACCTGTCAAATGAAATTTTCAACCCAGAAGCGGCTCCTGAAACAATAACGCACACTCTGCTGGGGCTACCAGCAGTGAGGTAAATCCATAATTACCCCGCACCACCAATCAACCTCTAGCTGGCAGCCGTACACAGCAGCCACGAGCGCAGGGCAAACAGCAGAGGCCTGACAGCTGTTGCCTGAAGGAGTACATGCACAGCACATTGCCAAGTTCACCATGCACTGCAGACTCACACACAGCTCCACAGGACTGCCACCGCCATCTTTGTACAGAGTTTGGCAAATGCTTCCTAAAGACTGCGTGCATCAGGTCCCAAGACATCCTAAAAATCACACCAGGCCGCCGGTCTTGAAGCCATGTAGCAAGGCAATTGCAATCTTTGGCAGCAAAGCAATCATCTACAGAAAGGCATGAGCAGAAGCAGGTGACAAAATCCCTAATGCTTTACTTTACTTTACTTTAATGCATTAGGATGCGGCAATGCTCGTGTGCATTGTGGCAAGGCAAACACAACATAACAATAAGGCCTTGGCCTTAACTGCCCAACAGCAGCAGTGGATGCAAGGCGTTGCATACAAAACTGGCAATGCTAAGCAGAAACCAGCATACGAAACTCTTTAACAGCACCCCTCAACAGCGCTCCTCAACATTACTCTTCAACAGCGCCCCACAACTGAACAAAAACTTGGTGCACATCAAAACTACCGTCACTCAACAGCCACTGCGCGCCCAGCAATGGCTGCCGACACAGCCGCTGGGCGCCCCGTCAAACATTTTGTGCCGTTAACCCTATTCTGATCAAGCAACAATGAGCTGGTGCACGAATTGTGCAATGCCGGCCACGCCTAATTTGGTGAAATGCCATGGCCATTTTGCTTATTGCGAGGGGGCTTGAGGCATGGCTATGGGGCCAAAGCAGCGCCGCTTGAAGCAGTCTGCCACAGTGCTATTGAAATTGCACGCTGTTGTCCATGTTTGCCAAGCTGCTCAGCTTCAGGTGCGTAGGAGGCGCCTGCCTGTTTTGCCGGTGGGCAGGCCGCCATCAGCAAAGGCTGCAGCAGAACCACACAGCAGCAGCACAAGCACCGGCAGTACAAAGCAGCAACATTCGCCAGCACTCAGGGCGCATGGCCAATCAAGGAGCTGCTGCTGCTGCTGCTCTGCTGCTTTGCTGTAGCTGCTGCCAGCGGCAGTGCTGCTGCTGCTGCTGCTGCTGCTGCTGCTGCGGCTGCTGCTTTGGAGCTTGTTTGCAAGCACTTCCAGTTGAGCCTCTGCCTCACAGCAAGTAAGTGCATTTCTGGTTCACCGTTTTTCACCGTTTTACAAATCAAACGGCAATTTTGCGCTTCTTGTGCGTTGCAGAGAGTTTGAGGCAGCGATTTAGGCAGCTGTGGCATGTGGGGGATCACCATGCGGCACCCACCTTGTGCAAAATTCTCTGTCCCATCTTGCTCAGACCTGTACTCAACATCATCAGCAGGATTGTATTTGTCACACTCAGGTTTGAATGTGCAAGCAAGCAACACGATGGGGGTTTGCGCCTTCTGCTGTGGCTGGGTCGCTTGGCCCACGCTGGGCTCCGCATGGGCAGCAATTGCCTGAGGGATGAGCAGCGCTGCGGCCTTGCCATCCTGCTGAGAAATGGCGGTTTGAATGGCAGTCGCAGTGGCTTCCGCTCCTTCGTCCTTGGCGGTGGCTGTGACTGGCTGTGCTATGGAAAGCTGCGGTGCACGAGCAGCAGCCAGCAGAGCGCCAAAAGCACCCCCATGGCCTTGGCAGCTGGCATAACAACACCTCTTGCACTCAACCGATGCGTTGTAAATGATGATCTGAGGCGACGGCGGTGCTATTCGCGAAAGATCTTTCAGTGCAGCGAAGTCCAATGAAGCCGTCCGCAGGTGCTTTGCACAGGCGTCTGACCGTGATCAACAACGAACAAACGAGCGTTAACGTTTACGAGCCTTTACGTCTGCATGTTACAAATGTCAGTGCACGCTCTGATGACAGCAGCCGTAATCGTGTTCAGGTGTTAGCTTGCCCCTCGTTGTCGCACAGCCGACCATGCTCAGCTCTTTCACCCAGGACACTGCATTCATATACTTGCGCCACCACACGAGCAGTAGGGGAGTAACCGGCATGCACCTAGCATGTTCTGATGCTCAGTAGCCTGACGGCCAGGCTGCACTACAGCTGCAGCTGACTTACCACAGGTGGCAGCTGCTGCACGTTGCATGCTGACACAACTACCACTTACACACCACGCAACACCTGGAATCTAAACTTCACGCCTTATGTTAACTTCCAAGTTCATGCGATGCCTCGACAACAAAGCAGTGTCTACACAGAGCATAACATCAGCCGCAGGAGTACGCATCAATTGATTGCTTGCAAGCACACCAAACCTAGGTTACATACCCTGCAAGCAGACACCAATTGTCAAGCTCTGGCTCCTCCTCCTCATCATCATCATCATATTACCCATTCAAGCCATAGCATCAGCTCTGGCTCCTATGGCTGCTACTGCTGCTGCTGCTGCTGCCGCAAAATAGCATCTTCCAGTCACAACTCTTCTTTACTTTTGCTGTCACCCCAACTGCCTCCTGATAGCTCTGCCATTGTCAGCGCCAGGATGCTCACCCCGTTCCCAATATCCTCTTCTGAAGCAAACTCATCCGGTCGATGACTCCACCCCTCTCTGCAGGGTATGAAGATCATGCCCGTTGGCGCAATCCTGGCCATGAACAGCGAGTCGTGATATGCCCTGCTGACCATGTGCTTTGTGGACAACCCCAGCTGCTGCGCCGCTGCTGCAATGGCAGATTGGATGCGGTCATCGCAGCTTGCAGGAGGATCTTGATTTATGAGGGTTGTTGTCACTTTGACTCTGCGCCTCTCTGCTATGGTGGCTGCTGAGTCCAGGATTGACTGCACCACGGAGTCGCGTCTCTGACCATCGATGTCGCGCACGTCTAGCATTGATTGGTGTTTGTTGAATTGCCAGGCGGTGCGTTGGCGTGCAATGGGAGGATGCGCAGGTGTTTGCGGCAGGACAAGGGCAACAGCAGCAGCAGCAGCAGGGGCAGCAGCAGGGGCAGTGGTGGCAGACGACAGAACAGGACCTGTCAGCAGCTGCCGGATGATGCAGGCACCAGAGCAGTGCGAGTCCATAGTGAAAAGCCCCTGCAGAACAATCGTCAGCAGGCCCTTCATCGGTGCATCGCGTCTCACCAATGCCAAGCCTTGCTTCGCGTGGCACACTGTTCACTGCGTTTGGGGACACCTCAAAGATGCCGGTGGTGCCGACGGAGTCCCCTGCGCCCGTGGCAAGGGTGTGGGCTTCAACCGCAAGCGCCAGCTCAGCGCCTGCAAGCCCAGCATCATTCCTGCAAGCATGCCAAGGAGAAGCAGGCATGCGTGCTTCTATTAGTGTGTGTCAGCAGTGGTGACCGCTATGATTTCAACTGCCAGCTCAGCCCCTGCAGGGCGCAACAGCAACAAACACGCATCACAAATGTGAGGTGGTGCTTGCATGCTGCTCACACCGCTGCCGCAGCACCGCAAGGCTGGTTTTGCTGTTGAACAGCAGGCACCAGCTCAGCTCCTGCAAGCCCCGCATTCATCCTGCAAACGCAGCAAAAGTCGCATGCGCTGCTTTTCTGCACGTGAATGTGCTGGTTTTGTGCAAAACTGCCTGGTGCGGTTGCGAGTGCGACACTGCCAAGCTACAGCTCAGAACCTTCCAGAGCCCACAAGCAAACACATCAAGCACGCCACCCTGCTTGTTTTTTATGTAGAGCGAGCGAGGGGCTCCGCAGGCACTGTGCAGCGCCTGAGCGGTTGTTATGGCACGAGAGGATGTGGGTAAATTGGGCTCGGCTTCCCCTGCGCTCCACATCACCTGCACCCCTCTCATTTGCTGTGATTCGAGTGGGCGCGCTACTGCATATCACTGCGGGCCTTGTTGGTGGCATTGGGTGGTGCCCAGCTCACCTCAGGGGCATCAGCTGTGCGCCTGCATGCCCTCCGTCCCCATAAAAATGCACTTCTAATGCTGCTGGTGCAGCAATGGCGGTCACAACGCCGATGTCCGTCTTTTCCTGCAAGGAAGGGGAGGCAGTGGTGCATGTTGCAGCTGCCGTAGCAGGTTGAGCCTGCAGAACGTGTGCAGTGTTATGATGCAAGCTGTAAGGCCAAACTCTCTCCAAAATTGCCTGCTGCTGGTTCAGCTTGCTCCATCAACAACACCTCTTCCGCACTTCTATCCTTTGTGGTCACCACTCATGCGCTCTGCATGGCTGCTGGTGCTGCTGCCAGTGCTGTTGCTGCTGCCGGCAGACTAAGAGCTTTTGCAGGTGTTTCATAACACCAGACCGCCACAACACACCCCATCCAGACCCTGCAAGAAGCATTACCCCCACCTGTTCCAGCAGTGGCCCTTGCTCTATGTGCAGCTCCACGAAGAAGTCAACAGACCCCTTGGGGGTACGCGTCGCATCCAGAATGGCCTGGTGACTCTCTCCACCATAACCAACTGCATTTGCGGCCTGCGCAGAGGGCAGCAGACGCGCCCAAACCCCATGGGGCCAGCAAACAAGGTGTGCGTGTGCACCTCACAGTTCAGCTCAGCTGTACTGGTTGTGCCTCTGCAGCCTGCTGCGCTGGCAGCCAGCAGCCACGCAGAAGCAGGCACGTGCACAGCACTGGCGCGCGAACAGCAGCTGAGAAACGGCACGGCTGTCGACAGCGCCGTTGTACAGCCGTTGTGTGCATGCGGGGGCCACTGGGTGTGGATGTGTGGCTCTCACCCCAGCACCCAGCTGCATCCGCGGCGTTGCATCAAGATCAAGATCACGCCAGCGGACATGTAACACATACAGCCACACCGCAAACACCGAGGAACTGGCCTCACACGGCATGCCTCGGGAGGCAAACCAAGTGCCTGTGCATGCCTTGAGGCACAGCCGGAGGCCCGGCTCCCACCCACCTCTTGGAAGCTGGTGCCATTCTCATCGAGTTTGACGTCCAGCGTGTCCGCTGCCAGCGCGCCTGCCAGCGCCCTGCTGCCTACGCAGCTGAGCCTGAAGCGCGTGGGCTCCTCGCTGGTGAACATCATCACCTCCAGGGAGCGCCTGGGCTTGAAGCCCTGCAGGCAGCGATGACAGCAGATTACACTTGTTACATTGTGACATTGTTGCACTGTTCCGTTGTTGTGTTGCCATGCTGCCCCCTCACTTGTGAGTTCATGACCTGCAAGAAGCACTTGGGCCTCCAGCGCGGCAGGCAGCAGTGACAGAAGAAATTGACCGTTACATTGTTCCATCGCCTCATGGCTCGTGATATGCACATAGCGACAGAGCAGGTCCTGCACAAGCAACAGCAACAACGTCTTGCTCTGCACGCTGGAGCCTGCTGCTGCTGCTGCTAGGGCCGTTACTAATGTAACAGATGATAACAGCTGCTGCCGTCATCTTTTGCGCACTCCTCAACAGCTGCCTCAACAGCTGCCCAGTGCTCTGCATGGCCCATGAATGGACACCATGCACCCGACCAGCTGCAGGTGCTGCCGCTGCTGCTGCTGCTGCTGCTGTTTGATTAAGCTACACCTCCTGAGCCTCAGTGATGCTTACTGCGCGCTTGAGTGCCGCCAGTGCCTCAACCGCCCCAACGACGCCAAGTGTGCCGTCGTACATGCCAGCCAGGGGGATGGCGTCACAGTGGGACCCGGTCAGCACTGAACCCAAAGCAGGCTCTGAACCCTGCCACTTGCCAAATATGTTACCCATCGCATCCTCCCTGCAACATATGAAAATGATGTGGGCTGAGCACTTGAGTGGTGGCTCCAGCAGTTGATTATACACTGAAGGCAGGCCTTGGCGAGTGGCTCAGCATCTATAATACAAATAAAAGCAGGCCTTGGCGAGTGCAGGGCGTGGAGGAAACAAAGCTGCAGCCAGAGCCAGCGCTGGCAGCTGCAGAGCAGGCCCACATTGCTGAGGAATACCGCCTGTTACAAATCACTTTCAACATGTGCCACCGCACCTGACTTCCAAGCCAGCCTCTGTCATCAAGCTCTTCACATACCTTTGGCAACAACAATGGCAGCAGAAGTGGCACGATCAGCATGCATGCAATGCTTTTCCAGGCTGTGTGCTTCAGCAAGTTCACAAGCTGTTGTGGCTTCAATCACACTCGTGCCCCCTGAGCATGCTCTTTGCTTACAGGCACATATCAAGGGACTGCTTTGTGCTGCTGGTAACAGAAGCAACAGTGGCAGCAGCAGCAGCAGCAGCAGCAGCAGCAGCAGCAGCAGCAGCAGCAGCAGTACAAGCGTCGTGCAGAACAGCACTACACTGCACTCACGCTCTGGCCTCCATGTCATTTGGCGTGAACAATATCCTGGTGACCGCTGGGAACGTATCATCGCTGAAAGATGCTAACACATGCAGCTGCACAACAGAGTGCCAGTCGTAGTGAGTGGTAGTGACAGGGCATGCAAGAGCTTAGACCTTGGTTGCATTGAACGTACGATCATGCACCACCGGAAGATTGTGCAGGCGAAACTCGCTCACTTGGTCCACTATTCTGCTGGCTTGCACGTTCAGGTTTGCTCCGTAGCACACCGCTGTACCACCCAGCAAGCCAAGCAAAATCAACGCGAGCCTGCTGTGTGTCAACTTTTCCGACATTTGTAGCTTTGTTCTGCTAGCTCAACAGTGAAAGGCTAGCAAAGCAAGCAAACTGGAGATCAGACACTGTCAGACAGAGCTAAGACAACTGCTGAGAAGCAACTCAAAATATGCTGGTGAGTCACTGTGCGCCGAGATTGTGCACCACGGACCGAGGCGGTGCTCAGCACTGCTGCAATTGACGTGAGTTGTCCCTGACACTGGCGCGCCGTGTTACGACACGAAAGCATGCACGTGACAAGCCGCATGCTGCTTCTACTGCTTTTCGTACCTTCTGCTACGCTGCAAATTTTCACTGTGTTGTAGCTTGCTTGGACGCGCCCCCAGCAAAACCGCTTTTAAAGTTGATACTGCATCTGTGCAGGCACTGTTGGTGGTGTTGGTGTTGCTGTCTACCACACACATGCTGCAGCAAATCCTACTTTTGCAGAACGTTCCAGGTCCTGTTCGCATCTGTTTTCACCAGCTTGGGGCACCAAGCCGTAGTGCAGTGGGGCACCAAGCCATAGTGCACAGTGTGTAGCTGCATCTGCTGTACAGGCCCCAGGATTGCAGTTGGCCTGCTGATGTTGCTGCAGCAACCAGCAGCAGTATGCCACGACCAGCTCCCAGGTAGGTCTGCAGCCAGCTGATCGACTCAATGGCATCACGTGCACAGCATGCACTGTAGAAGGCATCCACAATTGTGCCAGCTTTACAAGGCTACTCCAGCAGCAACAATTCTGCAGCATCATTCCATCCATCCGCTGCACACAATCAGTTGGGTGCCAAGACAGTTGCTGTCTTGGCAACCCCAACATGCCACTGCTTGTGCGTGTGTGCTGTGGCAGTGTCCTGCAGGCTCCAGCGGCAGCTGTCATGCTGAGCGCGCAGCTGGCCTGCTGCACGACCAGCACTGCGGACACCAGCGCAGCGGCTGATGGCGACAGGCCATGGGCAGCACGCAGCAGCAGCAGCAGTAACAGCAGCAGTAGCAGCAACAGCAACCGCACGTGGAACAGCAAGTCATGAGCTGCTAGGGCATGATGGTCTTGATGCATGTCATCGGGCGGCGACAACTGCAGCAACAGCAGCTGGGCCAGCACCCGCAACAACAGCCGAATCAAGCAGCACTGACCTTGACCAGTCAGCTACAGCAGCAGCTTGTGCGTTGACTGCTGCGGGGCAGTCAACAGAGCACATGGGAAAGAGCAGCGGATGCAGCCGTGCCAGAAGCAGCAGCAGACGCAGTAGCAGCAGCAGCAGCAATGGCAGAAGTCATTTGCGAGTGCATGGCTGGTGAAGCAGCCGAAGCTGAGGCTGAGCCTGGGCAACCATCAGCCGCACAGCAGGAGCAGCTTGGTGCGTCTTCATCCGCAGCATCGGCCCAGAGCCTGCCGCAGCGCCCTGCCGTAGCCCAGCCATGTCCTCAACAAAAAGGCATCAAACATCAGCAGCTACACCAGCAGCAGAGCAGTGACCGCACGACCGGTTCAACAGCTGCGCCACAGCACGTGGCTGCAGCAGCAGCTTGGCAGGGGCAGCGGCAGCAGCCTCCAGAGGCAGCGCTTGCTGCTGCTGCTGCTGCTGCTGCTGCTGCTGCTGCTGCTCGCATGGTGCACCTCAGCAGCAGGCATGCTGAGGTACACAGTGGTTGCTGTGGCTCGGTTGGTGGACTCGTCACGAACACAAGAACACAGCAGCATCAGCAGCAGCAGCAGCAGCAGCTGCAGGGCAGCAACAGTGCCAATCCACTGGCCAGGCACCACTGCGGTGTGCCAGGCAGCAGGTGGTACAGCCCGCAGACTGACTGGCAATTACCACAGCAGCAGCAGCAGCGGCGGCGGCGGCGGCAGGCAGGTCCTTGTAGCAGACTAATACAGTCAGTCAAGTGCACTGCTCCCGGTGCTCAGTGTGGCACTGCAGCAGCAGCTGCCGCAGTGGTTGCGCCACCCCAGCCAGCAGTAGCGGCAAGCGCCAGGTACATGTCAGTTTACAAGCATGCTGGCACGCCTGGCGGCAGCAACAAGGAGGCCGCAGGTCAAGCAGCAGCAGCAGCAGCAGCAGGAAGGACTTGCAAACCTGACAGGGAGCTGCGGCCGCTGCCAAGCATTGCTGGCGCTGTCAGTGCCTCAAATGGATGCTGTGGCTGGACCAAAAGCAGCAGTGCGCATGATAAATATACTCGCACAAACCACAGTGGCGACAGCGGCAGCAGCAGTGTGAGCAGGCTCGAGATGCAACACAGCACCAGCGCCGAGCTTAAGCAGCCAACATACGGCACTACCTGCGAGCAGCACAGCAGGTCAGCCGTGGCGGGTTCAGCAGCAGCAGTGCCAGCTGCGGAAGTCGCGGCAGTGCGGCAGCCAGCAGCAGCAGCAGAACTGCAGGCCCGAGTCTAGCAGCCAACAGCGGTGCAGTGACAGGTGCTGCAGCAGCCGCAGCAGCTGCAGCAGCAGCAGTTTCTGGCTTGAGGCTTCCAGCTCTTCCCAGCTCGACAATGAGCCCAGCATCCTCGCATGTCCTCTTAATCTTACCAGCAGCAGCGGCAGTGGCATTGCGGGACCTGTGGCTGGTTATGCATCAACATGTGCTGCGAGCGCCGCAGCTCAGGCAGGTACGGCCAGGGAGGCAGCAGCAGCAGCAGCAGCAGCAGCTGGCTCTTCTTGGCACTACCACAACCACCAGCAGTCTGCTGGGCGCCCCAATAGCCCCGACAAGCCGCAGGCCTTCGCGTCCCTTGGCTGTGCAGCGCTGTCACCACGGGTGTATGGCTTCGGGGGTGTCCAACGTGCCAGCGCTGCAGTACCACTGCCAGCAGCAGAGGCCTGCACAGCCACACCAGCAGCAGCAGCAACAACAGCCTCTGTTGTGCCAACAGTACCAACGGTGCCGACACCAGAGGCAGGGGCAGCCACGCCATCACCACCAGCAGCAGCAGCAGCATTGTCGGCTGTGCCAGTGGCGCATCCTGGGCTAGGTGCAGTCAGCGGAGTGGAAGGCCCAGCAGCATCAACAGAAGCAGCACTGGTGGAGGTGCGGACCGGCACAGCGGCAGGCTCACCAGTCAACGGTTCAGCAGCAGCCTCAACAGGTACAGCATGCGCAGAGGAAGCAGCTCCTGACCTGAATGCTTATGCCGGCCTGTGTTGTGACGCTGGGGTTGAGCCGTGCCCACCAGCAGCATCAGCCGATGCAGCTGATGGCCATGTTGAAAGCACAGCTGCTGGCGTTCCAAGCAGCACTGCCAGACCTGGCAGCGTGGTGCAGACCAGCTCTGGATGCCGTGGCACTAGTGCCTTTGCCAGCACTAGCAGCAGCAGCGCTGTTGCCTGCGGTGGCCCGCAGCATAGGACTGGAAGCAGCGACGCCAGCAGCAGTTACCTCTGCAAAGCTAGCAACGCTGTTGCCTTTCAATGGCCTGCGGGTGCAGGTTGCGGTGCTGCTTCCCCACCGGATGAGGTTGGCAGGGAGGGAAGCTTTGCACTGAAAGCGCTTGGAGAGGCGAGCGTTGGTTGCACTGCAACGCCCACACACTGCAAGTCGTGCAGTGCTGAGCGCAGCGGTGGCCGCAGCAGCAGCAGCCCGCACAAGAGCCAGGTAGAAGTAGTCAGCAGGCCAATTGGGGACAATAACAAACCCGTGTACAGCAGCAGCAGCACCCCTGCAGTTGGTGCCCCGGCAGGCACAGCAGCAGTAACACCAGCAGCAGCACGGGCGGTGATGGTGCAGTCTGGCTTGCCAACACAGCAGCAGTAGCAGCAGCAGCAGCAGCAGCTGACTGTTGGCAGTTGTGGTAATGGCGAGGCCCAGCAGGCTGATGGCTGCAATGTAGTCTTGGCGAGGAGCCAGGCCTGCCTCAGCAGCAGCAGCAGCAGCAGCAACCCTGCCCTTCAAGCAACTGGCGTACAACGAGAGAGAGAAAACCAGAACCACAACAAGCCAGTCTACCGACAAATGCAACGCTTCCTGATGCTGCTCCAGTCGCCCCAGCAGCAGCAGATGCAGCAGGCGCAAGCTTTGCAACAGCAGAGCAGCGCCACAACCAGCAGCAGCAGCAGCAGCAGCGCCAGCGCCAACAGCCAGTGCGCACTGCAGGGCTGCCGTTCACCTCGGTCACATCAGTCCTCGGGCAGCACAGCATTGCAGCTGCAGCGGCAGGGGCCAGCGGGAAGCAGCTACAGGCGCAGCTGCAGCAGCTGGAGGACCAGGCTGCTCAGCTGGCACCCCTTGGACTGGTGCACTCACCACGGCTGGGCCAAGCAGCAGCAGCAGAAGGTGCAGCAGGCAGCGGCGGCTCACATGCCAAGAAGGTGACAGCTGGCAAGGCCAGGGCGACAGCCAAGCACCTGCAAGCGCCACCAGCAGCTGCTGTGGATGGCCCTGCAATCACAGGGGGCATGCGCAGCAGTCTGCATGCAGCAGCGGGTGGCGTGAAGAGCAACAAGCTGGCTCAAAAGGCAGTCTTGTCATCTGCTGGTGCTGCATGGCAGCAGCATAACAGCGCAGCAGTGCAGCACGTCATCTAGGCTGCTGGCCAAGCTGCAGCAGCAGCAGCAGCAGCAGCAGTAGCAGGTGAGGGCCACAGCACTGGCTCAGTGCCATGTGCCGCTCTGTTGACAACGTTGTCAACAGCCGCAAAAGGCGCCGTGGCGGCACCAGCAGATCCAGCAGTGCGTGTTGCAGCCGCAGGTGCTGGTGTTGCTGCAGCTGGTGGTGTGGCGATCGTGAGTGCTGCAACTCGTGCGAGGCCTGCACGCATGCAGCACATCTGGGCTGCATGAGCGGCTCAGCGTCATAAACATCACCAGCATGCGTTGCCCGTTCAAGCTGTAGCATCAGCGCCATTGGCCCCGCGCCCCACAGAGCTAACCACTATATGTGCATACCACCATGCATGTGTTTTTTTGGCTTGCCCGGCACCTAGCTGGGCGTGGCTTGGGTTGGGTTGCACCCACGCCGTGAAAGCAGGCCTCGTACCTTCAAATAGCAAGGCTGGAAGTGCAGTAGTGAAGTGCCACCAGGCAAAGGCTTGGCAGTTGCCTGCTAGTGTGTTTATGTGCAAGTCATGAGCACGGCCGCCTGACACCTTCGAGTTGTTGTACACACAGCGGTTGCAGCATCATATCTGGAGTGCAGTGAAGCGACCGCTGGTCAAGTTCTCCAACTGTTGTGACATGTTGAGTATGTTTGACCGGCATGCCGCCCTACAAGTACTTGCGTGGGCCACCCCAGTGACGGCCCCTCTTTGCAAAACCCTCCTTGACAGCAGAACACCAGTGTTTCAAGTGCTGGGCATGGATCCTGGTGCTCCAGCTGTCGTGGTATGTTGCATCTAGTGCCTAATCACTGACCATGCAAAAACATCAACATGTACCACATCAACGTTTCACAACATGGGATATTCACACCTTGTGATAATCACATAGCATCGCAGAAGGCACCAATGCGCCAACGCGTGCAAAAGTGCAGTGCAGCTTTTCACATGGTATGTCGCATGTGCTGTTTCAGCACAGTGGAGCCACTGCTGCAGCGGCATGCAGCTCAACAGGATCATCATCATCATCATATTACCCATTCAAGCCATAGCATCAGCGCCATCGGCCCCGCGCCCCACCGGGGCGGAAAGAGGAGGGAGCACTGCTCCAGAATGTTTGCATGCATTGCGCACATCCCAAGACTTGACAAGAAAAGCAGCAATACACGGTGACACCATCAGACATCTTCCAGAACTGCCCCAAATATCATCAGATACAAAACGCAACACCTTGATTGACGAATCAGCCATGGACAAAACGCTGCGCAACTTTTCAGCGCAACCAGGCAGGGATCTGATCTCAGCAAACATATCATCCCTCTGAGCAGAAGTAGCAGGGCAATCAAACATGAAGTGTGACAAAGACTCAACTTCTGCACCACAACAAGGACATCCTGAAGTGGAGTTAGCTCTGCGACCGCCAAACTGACTAGTACGCTCATGTACACACAGACAACCCATACGAACACGCAACAGCAATTCAATACCACGTGGAATTGCCACTGAACGTAAGTATGGCCTAGGCCTCCTGAAACCCATAGCATCAACATGAGAGGGATGCACATGAGCCACATACCGACTCAGAGTGGAGTGTTCCAACGTTTCACATGCAATCCTTTCAGCATGTAGTGTCTTGACCTGCTTGTTGACATGGCTCTTGCACGCACTGGCTCTGCCTTCCGCGGTCACAACATTCACACCATACTTGCACAGCAGGCTCTGCACATACTTGTGCCACGGTGTCACCGCCACAGCACCACTAGGACGCCTCCATTCAGCTGTAAACACTTGATTTGGCAGCCGAACGCCCTGCATACGCTGAATCCTGTAGTAGTACTCCAAAGCCCTCTGATGAAGCCACATGTGCAACGGTTTCACACCCCATTCTGCCAAGAGAGCTGAAGAGCATGGGCGCTCCTTGCCACAGCGCATTGCGCATTTGATGATGTCTGTCTGCACTTTGTCAATCAGCTGCAGTTGCCTAGCTGTGGACGGAAACCAAACCTCACTGCCATATTCGACAATGGGACGGACACACGTCAGCAACAGTATGCGTTTAACCTCCACACTGATGCTGCGGCTCTTCCAAATTGGCATGAGCGCACCCTTCACACGTTGCACCTTAGCCAGCATCTTCTCAAAATGTGTGGTCCATGTACAGGTATTGTTGAACCACAGGCCAAGATAGCAGTACTCCGATACAACAGGCACAGGGACATTGTTCCAAACAATGCCGGAGTCGACCAGCTGGCTGGTCTGTCTTGCTGGCAGCACATGCATGACGGCAGACTTCAAGCTGTGGAGCTTGAAGCGCCACTGGCAACTGTAATTGTAAACAGTTGCAGCCACAGCCTGAACTTCAGACAGAGACCCGCAGACAGCAACAAAGTCATCAGCCTGCATGGCTGCCACAACTTGGCCTGCAGGTTCGTCACGAGGGCCCATGAGGGTAACGCCAGGGTGCTTTGCATGCACGTCACGCAGCAAGTCGTCGATAAACAACAGGTACAGTGTGGGCGAAATAACATCACCCTCATGCAGGCCAAGGTCGCAGGTGAACCTATCCGTGGTGCAACCCTCATGAGACACCACACGCTGCGCGCCCTGATACAAGTTGTACAAGACACGGAACATCTTGCCACGCACACCCTTATCCCACAGCTTCTGGAACAAGCCATCAAGCCAGACCGTAGGGAATGCCTTGAAGGTGTCAACAAACAACACATATGACTCCTTTCCCTCAGCTTTCCTGCCATTAAGGACCTCGCTGAGCACGCTTTGATGGTCAGCACAACTGCGCTTGGGGCGGAATCCGTTCTGACTCTCGTGCAGCAGCGGCGCCGCTGCTGCTGTAGCAGCAGTTGCGCGTGGCTGCTGCTGCTGCTGCTGCTGCTGTTGTGCTGAATGCTGGCCTTGCTGCTGCTGCTGCTGCTGCTGCTGCTGCTGCTGTGCTTGTGTTTGCTGCTGCTGCTCCTGCTGCTCGCCCTCTGCATACTTGATAAGGCGCTGATTGAGGACGCTGGTGTAGAATTTATAGAGCACGCTGAGCAGGGTGATGCCGCGGTAGTTGCCTGGGTCTGTCAGATCGCCCTTCTTAGGCATGCTGACGACTGTCCCCGGCACCTGATGTACCTGCTCAAGCTGCCACATGAGGCTGCAGTACTGCAGCAGCATGTCTGCAACTGTGTTGCCTCCGTACTTCAAAAGCTCGTTGACAATGCCTTCCTCTGCAGGGTTGCCAGCTTTGCCTGTGCGTAGACGCTGCAAGCATGCAGAAACCTCGGCGGCAGTGATGGGCAAGTCCAGCGGGCAGGGTGGGGCAGCATGAGGTGCGGTTGAGTCATGAAGGTACTGCTGTACATTGGCGGCAACCTGTGTCATGTGCGCTGGGTCGAACTGGGGGTTTGCGGCGGCAAACGCTGCATGGCTACCAACACGCTGATAGTGGCATTTGAATGCATCTGCTTTTTCTGCAGGGGTTGAAGCCGTCTGTCCTGAGGGGTGCTGCATGACACTGTACACGGCCTCGCTGACATGCTTAGGGCACAGGCGACGCACAAGCTGCCACATATCCTTCTCCCCAAGCGTGCTGTCATCATTTAAGCGGTCTCTGTACGCTGCAGTGATTGCATGCTCGCATCGCTGTTTGTGCTGCTTCTCAGCTGCTTTGATAAGCTGTGCAGTAGCCTTGCGCTGCTGATCAAATGCATCCCAGTCTGCAACAAGGCCGGACTCCCTGTACTGTGTAAAGGCCTGCACCCTGGCCTGCACAGCATTTGTCAGCTCCTGTGTCCACCACGGGAAGGACTTGCCAACCCAGACCCTTTTAAACCCAAAACTGGCATTGACCGCCTGACGAAGCGCTCCCAGCAGCTGCGCATGTGCTTGTTGTACTGCAGCATTGGCCGTAAGTTGAGCTGCAGAAACCTGCTGTTGTAGCACGGTAATAGTGGACGTATAAGCAGCGCCCAGCTGTGCCAGGGCCTCCTGGTACGCCTCAAGTTCGGCCGATTGCTCCCCATTGCGCATTTTGAAATCATTCGGCTGTGCATTGAGGCGCAGCTTGACCTGTTTTGCAGGGCGACGTGCCACAGGCCTTTGAATGCAAGCAGACACTGGCAGGTGGTCAGTAGAACCCACTGTGTATGGCCCAACCTTGGCTGTTGGCCTGGCGGCAGCTTGGCACGGCATAGCAATGTCAGCAGACGCAATGATGTAGTCATTGAGGGACCTCCGCGCGGTGCCCCTGTGGGACCTGTCACATGTGATGTGCTGGTGGGGAGAGGTGGGTGCTGTGCGGGCATTCAGTGAGTAGAGATTGACGGCATTGAGCAGCGAGAGAAGGAGTTCGCCATTGTTGTTTGTGGTTGTTTCGCCATGCATGCCAATGCGATCTGTGGGGCTTGCACCTTGCCCGACCCTGGCGTTGAAGTCACCCATGATCAACACAGAGCCTCTGCTCGACAGGTATGCGAGGTCCTCCTGCAGCGCTGAGTAAGCAGCCCTCCTCACTGGCGCATGCTTGTTCATATCAGGCATATACACCACTCCAATAAACAGCTTAGGAGCACCATTCTGCCCTGGCATCACTAGCCACAGTGCATCCTCGTATTGCTGATCAGCAAAAGCAAACACTTTCACAGCATTGGCAACAGCGGCATGCACAGCAACCGCAACACCACCACTGGCACACCCATTCTCCCCAAGAGGCCTGGCCTTACTGATGTATGTGTAGCCCGGAATGAGATCGGCAGGCCGCAGCTTCCCTGGCGCCTCCTTGGTTTCCACAAAGCCCATGATGTCGCAGCGCAGATCTTTGAGTAATTGGCAAACTTCCACCAGGCTTTGACCTGCCTTGGGCATGTTGTTCACATTGAGGACGCCGCACACCAATCCACTGCTACCTGGCTGCACCGGTGTCCTGTTGGGGCGGTGGCGGCGATGCTGCAGGGTCCTGCGGCTGGGCCTGGTGTTGTTGGAGCGTTGGCTGTGCCTGCAGCCCTGCTGCTGACCTGTGCTGCGCCGAGCAGGT